>KK113750.1:51589-73736 GCA_000611955.2 Stegodyphus mimosarum
GATCTCAGTTTCTTTATTCTTATATGTTTGTAAATTGTGCATTTTTAGCTTTAAAAATAATTGAATTATGCTGTTCTAATCTTCCGGTTAAGGTTTTTATGTCTTTAATAAATCTATGCAAGATTTGTGGAATTATGAATAATTTAAAAATTGCTTAAGTGTGGCTAAGCCTAATTTTCGTTTACGATTGCAGTCATATTTGTTTACATTTGAAACTTAGCAGAATAGTGGATTTGCTGCCAATCTAGAGAAACTAAGGTTCGCAAAAACAAAGCAACGTCTTCTTTTATTATTGCGAATTAAATTATGCTAAATTCATTTTGGAATTACCATTTAAGTTATTAGTTTATTTTTGTAAACTATTATTTGTATTACAAACTGTAATTTTAATTGCAAAAATTGTTTATCGTTTTTATTGTTTTAACATATCGTCTATCGTTTTTATTGTTTTAACTGTGGCTTGGTGTTTTAATTTTTAATGAAAATATTTTGAATTTTTATGTGTTTTTGCTTTGCCGCGAAGTGAGAAATGAATTAATTAGTAGCACATGCGCATTAGCTAAGCGGCGCTCAATCGTCTGGGAAAAACAGTTTCTTTTTTATTTGTTTAACTTCTTTTATACATCGTTTCAGATTTATCATAGTATTTGAATAGAACTTGTGGTTATTCTTCAGATGATGTAATTTTTGTGCGATCTGAGCTATAAAATGAATGAGACGTAATGCTGTTAAGTGAGCGCGGAAGTGTCGCTATGGTAAGTAAATGAAATGAACTTTAAAGAGTGCATTTGTTCTATTGTGGTTATCCCAGAAGTAGATTTAATTCAAAATTCGTTAACTGTTAATTCAATATATTTAAATGAAATGCACGAAAATTGGTCAACTTCCTCTTTCCCATTAGCCCTATTCATGTCTTTTACTCATACCTTACCAGCAAATAACTTTAGAAAATCTTCCCACTTTTCAAATGCTCTAACATGCCTTTTGTCACTGTCTTTTTAAGAATTTTCTTATTGACCTATAACAGTTGATGAAAGCATGACTTTATGAAAAACACGCCTCAACCTACTGGGAATATACACTTTCCGCTCAACACCTCATAGGCCAGGCATAAAACCCAAGGTCAAAATCCAACAAACTCTCTTTTCTCAAAGTAAACAGATAACATTCTTGTTGACAACATTTAATTCATGCTTAATAATAATTTTAAAAGGCAAAATGAACAGCACCCTGGTGTTTCCCACCGTTAAACATGTTCAAGTAGGATAAACTGTAAAACTGGCATCCCCAAAATTTCAGTTCGGAATGACCAGTTGCTCCTTATTACATATTTACCAATCTTCGTAGCGAGCCATGTGGTTTGACTTTCATACTCATGCAAAATATTAATTCGCACTCCAAATGGCAGTCACGGGAAGAGGGCAGAAACATCAGACGTTTAAAATTAAGGAGGTCTTGTTATCATCTGCAATAATTTACAAAGCTTTGCGACTGTAATATTTATACAATTAATCGAAATTGTACACTGAAGTGCCACTGAATTAGGGATAGCAAGGGCTACGCAAATTGCGTAGTGCTGTGCATCGTTTATGCGCAAATGAGGCGCTGGGGTAATTGCATATATAGCGCGTACTGTGGTTGTCCTGAGTTGTTGGAACTGCCAGTATGGGTTAACTGCCAGATTTAGACACCTTCGATCGCAGAGAAATCGTAGGTACGTGACGCATGGGCCATTCAACTTCCGAAATCGCCAGACAGCTAGGATTTTCAAGGTTGACAGTGTCACAAAGGTCCAAGGATAACTAGCGATCGGGCAAACCACAAAGGAGAATTAGCCTTGACAGTGCGTGGTGAGAGACGGTTCAGGCGTATTGTATGTAGACAACGAAGCCAAACATTAGCTCAAATTACCACCCAGTTGAACGATGGTGCCAGTCAGTAAACGGACTGTGCAACGCTCGCTTCACCGTATGGGTTTCGAGAGCCGCCAACCTGCGAGAGTACCATTGCTCAATGCTCGCCATCGGGTTGTACGTCTTGCTTAGGCAAGAGAGCATAGTGACTGAAGTGTAGAGGACTGGAAACCGGGAGCATGAAGTAATGAGTCTCGATTCCGACTACTTAATGCCGACGGGAGGCTGAGAATATGGGGTCACGTTCATGAAGCCATGGATCCTGCATGTCAAGTTGGAACTGTACAAAGGCGTCGCAGCTCAATCATAGTCTGGGGCGTTTATTCGTGGCACTGTTTGGGATCTTTGGTGCATGTACCAACCTCTCTCAATGCAATTCGGTACATAGAGTTACTGGATGATCACCTCTATCCGTTTATGCTGTTCTGTTATCCGCACGGTAATGGAGTTTTCTAGCAAGACAACTGTAACTCTCACAAGTGCAGGTTTGCTACTGGCTGTTTGGATGAGCATTCCTCTGATCTTTCTGTCATAAATTGGCCACCTAAAAGCCCAGATTTAAATCCTACTGAGCATCTTTGGGATGTTAGCCAATATTTGGCAAGCCATTCCCGTGAAATATTTCCAGAACCTTGTTGAATCTGTGCCTAGTCATATGGTAGCCGTTATCAAGGCCAGAGGAGACACAACTTGTTAATAGGTAGGTATCCCTAATTCAGTGTAGATGCTTTTACAGACAACACGAAATAGCCCCTCACTTGCACGCATTCTCGACAGGTTCTTGAAATATCAAAATTTTGCAAACGTATTCATACTGCCTGCTTATTTCTCGTCACTTCCTGGCTGATCTTCGAGTTACAATTTCCAACTCTAGATTTCTCCAGAGTACACGAGGATAAAATGTGTTCTTGTGCTTTTAGAGTTTAAAATATGAGCCTAAGAAAGAAGACACCTTCGTCCAAAAAATTTTAAGGGAAAGTGGTCGTACTCGCGTTACACTTGAAGACAACGAATAGAATCCGTTTGCAGGATCTGAAGGCAGATCGCAATTCCATAGTTTAGCGAATTTGGCACCTTAATTTTGATGGGTTAAGTCTACGTGTTTCAAACGCAAATGCAGATTTTCAAGCTGTTAAATCACATTCTTGAGTTATTGAAAACATGCATCAATTACATATCAGTGATCCTTACTATAATTTGCTTTATATCTCTGATTTCTCAGTTCGTATTGCTGATGGAGATTTAAATACATTGCGGGCAAGCTGGAAATAAAAGTAAGTTAATTACGATTTTCTATTAATGTAGGTAAAATAATAATAATATAACTCATTTACTACTCTCTTCATTAACCCTCTCAGCGGTCGGGGCCTTTGGATCTGTCATGAAGACCTGTATGTAAGCAGCCTTCATTAGCTAAATTTTTAGATTTACATGTTTTAGTCTCTGCTTTCATAAACTTACATTCATCAAGATAACGTTTATATTATTAATGAAAGTAAAAAAGCAAAGTATCTTAAAGTGTAAGCTAATACATACTAAGTAATAAAAAATCTCACGAACCAGATAAAACCGGCCATGGCGCTCAGAGGGTTAAATACTTGGAACATTCATTGTTGTTCTAATGTACAAGTTATTTCACTACGTAAATTCGAAAAAATTTGCAAACAATATTTTTAACATTACCTGTATGCAGAGCTGTCAGTCCTCGATTGTTAGTGCTATTAACGTCAGCTCCCTTTTCTAAAAGCACTCTAGCTAACTCATAATCTGGCAAACGGGCCGCCACGTGAAGCAGAATGTTGCCTAAGACGGCGTTATTCATTATCTCAGCAAAAGAACTAAAGCTTCCTGAACGTAAAAATTGTCTTAAGTATAAACGTTTAGACACTACGCAAATATGAATTCATACAAGATTTATTAGAAGATGTTCTTATGAAAATGCAATATATAGCAATTAGGAAAATCCCTGTATGGATCATCTAGACAAAATTTATGATTTTTGTTCGTTATTTATTAGAAAATATATCGGTTAATATGGAACATTAATTAAAAACATGTAAATCTATTAGCGTAAATAAAATGTTTAGCGTAGAATTACACCAAAAAATGGGAAAATTTTTTTTTCCTTGCAAATGGGAAATGCAAGCACCTTTCCAGGCAGAAATCTTAACTTTTATCCATACTCAAAATCGAACTGATGAAAGATTTTTATAGAACTCTAAATATCAGCGGTTCTTTATATTGAGAAATAATGCTTGATTATATCACATAAAAAAGTTAATTTTCTTTAAATTCTTTAAATTTCCATTTAAAGGTAAAGGAAATAGACATATTTCTTTACTTTTAAAAGGAAATTTTCATAAGAGGCATAGCTTTTTTTTAACACAAAAGAGCTATTAGTCTCGAAGCGCAATTTCGTGTGTTTCACTTTATATTCAAGTCTGATCTCATTTGGGAAAATGTAAGATATTAATCTTTCATATTTAATGTGTCTCTTATTGATAAACAGTTTAAGCTATTTAAATGTAATAACTGCAGTTTTTAAGAACATTACTTTTTACTTCTTTGTACGAAGTAAAAAGTAAGTATTATAATTCACGAAAAGTCTCAGGTATCCATTTTAACAGCTATTGAATGCACTTAACGATGTTTTTGTGTGACATCTGGAGGTAAGGACAGAATGAAGGGCTCTTTTTCCCGGAAAAAATGATAAAACTGATTGAAAATGTATTCTGAAGAGACTTTTTCGTGGCGTCTGCGCATACGTACGTATGTATCTCGCATAACTCAAAACGAGTTGCATCAGAACGCTGAAATTTTTTATATAGGACTGCTATAGCATATAGATATGCACCTACCTTTTTGGTTGCAATCGGCCGCATACAGCAGTTTTTAAGAATAGTACTTTTTTCTTTTGAATCTAATGAGTTAAATAAAAATACATTTAGTTCATCATCTATCGAATTAAAAAATTTTAAATATTTTTTCTTTTAAATCACGTTGTATGTTTTTTCACTTTTCAATTACATTCTTAACTTTAATGCGTTGTTTCACTTTTCATTCGACTATTTCAGTTTTGAAAGTGTACTATATTTTCGTTCATATTTATCCTGTCTGTCATATTTAATCTGTCTGTTACTGATAAAGAAATTGAAGTTTTAAAAACCAAAAGATGCAACTTATAAAAGCATTATTATTTTAACTTTTTAATTTGATCGATTTAAAACTACATATATTGAAGATATATCTAAATAAAAATATTAAATACTTTTGTAGAATTAGATATTTTTCACTTTTAAAATATATAGAAGATATATAACGTTTCCATGTTAGTCTAAATGTTATATAAAATGTTTCGCTATTCCAGCTGAGCCACGTCTATGGGTAATCTCTACCAAATCCTATTAAACTTCACATAGCCCTTTTGGGCGATGATTGAAGCATAATCTCTTTTAGATGTTTTTTTAATAGATACTTGAATATATTTCACCATATAAATCATCATAATTTATATTACTTATTAATACTCAGTATAAATAAAATTGCTACAATAAAGGATTTATCTCATGCGTAAATAGGTAAAATGCAAAAGAAAAAGGACACTTCGCGTTATAAGCTTTCAACGGAAGCAAAATTTTAACTGGTTTTATAGGGGAAAACGATTAAGAATAAGTTTTTAAAAGGAAACTTAAATTCATTAAAAGGATGTATCATAAATTTAATTCATAAATCAAAGAATTAAAATTTTTGAGTCCATCATTTCATTTTTTGAATATAATTAGGCAAAAAGTATTTTAGCAGTATTTGAGTTCTTTTCGCATTCTTCCAAAATGCTTTTAAGTGGAAGAGATAACAGTATGAATCAACATAGACTAAGCATGGAACCTATATATGTAGAGAAAGAGATCTTCAAACTCTTAAGAGTGCCTCCGTCAAGGCTACCAAGAGCTGATAGGAGTGATCCAAACGTACTAAATGGCAGAAGTGACTTCCTCTTTTCAACGAGAGCTTCTAGCAGACTTAAAGAACGTGGTAGAAAGGAACTAATTGAAGCAAAGTATTGCATTACTCAACCGATATTACTCATCTACAACAACAAACATAATTTCAGTTTTAATGGTTCTTTTGTGATTGTAAAACATTATAAAACTGTGCAAAAAGGCTAACATTACTTAGTGCAGCAGCATCCATTTTTGGAAGCATACAAGCAGGTTTTCGAAAAATACAATCTTCCACCGTAGGGAACCAGAATCGTTTGGGAGCATCGTAATCAGCACGGGAAGACTGTCTTAAAATGCCTTTAACAGCTTCAGTATTACCATTCACAAAGCTTTGTACAGGAGCATCAAGGACGAGATTTTCCATATCCTGAAAAGAAATGCAGTTTTGAAATTTATATTAGCAATTGTTTTTAATGAGACGATCGGCGATGGAGATTGTCCTGAAGGCTAATGGGTCTCTATCCACTAATGCTTTTATGATGCCGACTTGTTTACGGGTGTTCGTCTGGTCTTTTGTGAGAAGAGACGAAGCAATGGAGTTCAATAGATATGTAGTCAGAGAAAAGGCTGGCGGAAAGCTCGCTCTTTTCCTTCTGTAAGATATAGCAATGTAACGATTTACGCTATTCATCCATTAATTAACCACGAATGAATTTGTTGTTAAGTTTTAAATAAATTTAAAAAGACAATCCTGTCTTGCTAATATTCCATAAAAGCTCGGAAACGTTACAAGGGAAATAACCCAGAAACGGCCAGCATTACAAGATATAAGGAGGAACGAACTTATTCTTACTTCGCGATATTCTTCACAACCCACATTACTTATAGAATGTATTAAAAAAAATGAAGTGAATTAAAATCTTCGGATCAATAAATAAAGCGAAATTTTACTGCAACTGAGCTGGAAACCTTCGCATTCCTACTATGGGCGAAAAAATTTCGAGTTTTCTTTGGGAGTGCCCAAATAACTGTGTATTCAGATCACGCGGCAGTTGGTCGTCTACACTCCGGGAAAAAATCTTTCGTCTCGGCTCATACTTTGGGCACTAAAACTGCAAGAGTTTAACTTAATTATAAATCACATGCCGGGAAAAGAAAATGTAGTTGCAGATGCACTTTCGAAAATACAATTAAATGTACGATGCTAACTGCGAATATAATTGAATCCCGGGAAACAATAATCGCCGAGTTAAAAACGGACCCAGAATTTATGAAAACGGACCAGAAGATATTTATGCTTACCTGGAAGATCCCGAAAATTTTGAACATGTAGACTTAACGGCTATTCGTAATAGGGCGGGCCATTATGAAATTATAGATAAATTGCTCTTTTACACGAAAACAACCAACGATAATCATGAATTGCGACGTGTAATCCCAATGCGTCTACGCTTAAGTATTCTAGAGGAGCTCCATGACTCGAAATTAGGAGCCCATCTTGGTGTTAAGAAAACCCGCAAAGGGTCCGCGAAGCGATATATTTTCCGCAGTTATACAAAGTTGTGACTGCGTATGTCAGATCATGCCACTTTTGTCAATTAATTAACCCCGTTAATTACAACCCGGCCGGATACTTAAATAGCATAAAAACCACTTTCCCAAATGAACTGGCTGGCATTGATTTGCTTGGTCCCTACCCTAGAACAAAGATTAATAAAAACAGATACTTGTTAACAATCGTGGATCATTTCTCAAAATGGGTAGAAATAATTCCCCTTAAACGGGCTTAAGCAAAAATAGTAGCAGATTAGTTTCTAAATAAATATATTTTAAAATACGTGGCCCCAGTAAAAGTAATATCAGATAATGGTAGGCAATTAGTAAGCAATTTATTTGAAAACTTGTGCACAGGCCTTGGCATACGCCATCTAAAAATGGTACCTTATAGACCGCAATCAAAAATTGCGAAACGCGTAAATAAATATATAGTTAAATTTGTTCGGGCATATGTTAAGAATTATCGTGACCATTGGGACAGCTGCGTCAATGTATTAGGCTTTGTCTTGAGAACAGCAAAGCATGACACGACAAAGAAAACCCCCGCAGAATTATTCCTAGGAAGAAAACTTCTAACGCCTCTGGATAAGCTATTTTTCGTTCAACAAAGACAGGAAGAGTTTAAATTGAATGATATTCAGAAAATTATTAATGAGGCCATCAAAAATTCAGATGCGGCGAAGTCGAAACAACAGTTATACTACAATAGAAAGAGACGTTAAGTGGAATATACCATAGGCCAGAAAGTGCTAAAATTAAAGCACTCCTTGTCATCTGCACCCGAAAATAGGGTAGCCAAATTTGAGCCGAGGTTTGAGAGCCTTTTATCATAGAGAAGATAAAATTTTCAACGGTTTACTTAAAAGCAGAAAACGGACAACAATCTATCGCGAACATCGATCAAATCGAACCCTATTATAGTCGTACGGATTTTCTAATCTTCAAAGATTTATTTCAGGCTCCTGGAACAGCACCAAGAATATTAATTTCACCGTCACCAAACAAGGATCCCCCAGCAATGAAAAGAGAGGCCGCTAGCACTGAAGAAACCATAGCGAAACGAAGGCAACTTCAACAAGATCAAAGCTCCGCCAGAACGAGGAGTACTAAACAGATAGAAGTTCCCCTTCAACAAGAGCTAGCGCCTGAAAGAAAGCGAAAAAGGCTCTTGAAACGTAAGCAAAGAAAACGGCAAACTACGGAACCCAAGCCACAAGAAGATGCCAGAAGAATATGGCAGCCGGAAGCAAGGACGAAAAGAAAGCAACCTGACGAAATGAGGTCTATTCTTTCCCAGGAACCAAGAAGAACTGAGAAGCTTTTCAGAGATTTAGAAACAAGGTTGACAAGGTACAAGACAAAGAGAAAACTAGAATTCCAAAATCCTCAACCGACAAGAAAAGCTCACCGTTTCAACGTCAGAGGAATGAAAAGAAAAGTATGTGCAGAACCGAATACCAGCCGCCCAAGACGACTGAGAGTTCGAAATTTGGCAACTCCAACATTTGAAGAGTTCTGCGCCAAGAGGATGCAGGAGTATAGAAGCCAAAAAATAAGTCAAAATTTTCCTTGTTTTCTATTTTGTAATGAAAGTTCGATTTATGTCATGTGTTTAAAGTTGCTAAATACTGTTTAAAACAAGAAATTGAATTCGCAAATCAAATCACAAATTTCCGAGAATGTATTTATAACTATCTGTTAAACAGAAAAGAATTTGAATTAGCAAGTTGGCGAAAACTTATTTTGTAAATACTTTCTTTTAGAATTCTCAAGTTCCGAGAAACTAATTTCTGAATACGTTTAGTCGAAAGACTTTAATTGTGTTAACATAAAGATTGTAGCCAAGCGTTGTGAATTTTGTATAGCAACTATAACGAATGATGTAAAATGAATTTTAAAGTATTAAGTGTTAAAATGTTTTAGTCAATTTGAAATGTTGATCTTAGCTTTTAAACTATTGTAAAAGTTAAACTGATACAAATGTAAGTTTTGGTCAAGCATGACTGAAAATATCTTTGTGTAAAAGTTGAACTGCATGAAAATGTAGCTTGAATGTGCTTAAAGTTAGGCTCTCCAGGCTTCATTTAAGAATTTTAAATTTAAGCTCATTTTAAGACATTAGGTCTAGTTTTGTGTTTAAGGAGTTTTCTAAGGTCTGGAAAGTCGAGTTTATAACAAATCCTAGCGATTGGATAGTCGTAGATTGTCGTCGCGGAACTACAACATAAAAACCTTGTCTCACTCAGAACAATTTCTGGAGAGCATGGGGGAAAGAACAATTAAAGTTTGGTGTGAATGAAAATGTTTGAGGGCCAAAATAATTGCAAGAAAGAGTAACTGTTATGTCGTCGAAACTATAACTGAAAAAAACTAATACTTTTTCCTTACAGAGGACTGGAAGTTATTATTATTATTATTATTGTTGTTGTTGTTGTTGTTATTGTTGTTATTGTTGTTATTGTTGTTATTGTTGTTAGTGTTGTTAGTGTTGTTATTGTTATTGTTATTGTTATTGTTATTATTATTATTATTATTATAATTATTATTATTATTATTATTATTATTATTATTATTAGAATAGGGGGAAAAACAGGTTATTGAATAAATACAAGATTTATTTTTTTTTACTTAACATAGTTCGGATATAATTTCAGATATAGAATTCCATAACATTTCTGTCACATTTGAAGTTAATATATCTAAACAATCTTTCACTCACAAATCGTCCGTTACACTTTCCAAGTCCATAAAATCATTCTCTACAGAAGGCGTTTCTTGGTTCATCAAAGAAAGTCGGTAACTCTTCCGTTTCTTGATGAGTAATTTATAATCATCATCATCCTCGATCGTGATGACTTCAATGTCTCTTTTGCGAGGACAAAGATCGTCTACTTGAAATGTTGTATAGGATGTTGGGGTTTGGAAACCCTCTTTCAACTGCTTCCAAAGAATGATGGGGCACCTGTCTACAAGAAACAGGCTCTTTTGTGTTGTGAGAATGAGATAATGGGTCTTTGGGGGAACTGCATAATATCCGAAAGGTCTTAATACATACCGTTTAAATTTTTTCTCCTTGAACGCTTTAAACTCCTTGGCAATTAGATTTAAATCATCGGATTCATAATAGACGATCGGGGAGGCTGTAGTTTGATAAATATGAACTTAGTACTCGGCTGTCGTTGTCAATCCAAACGTGAAATAACTCTTGGTGAGAAAAATATTTTTCCGTTGGAAACTCATTCTTAAATCTGTATATTTCCGTCTCATTTCAAAGGGTCGGCTTAGGACTTGATCCATCCGCTCCCAAGAGAAGGGTTTGCAATCTTTAGTCTTTTGACTGCCCTGCAAATTCCTTTTCATATTCCGAGTGAGTAATTTCCACGATTCCTCAACATGCCTAAAGTAAACTTTGTTAGACTGTAAATAAAGTATAAATTTGGTACCATGAGTAGCCAAAAGGACTTTTAGATTTCCAATTTCGGAGAGCGACTTCAAATCACCAGCACTCGAAAAAGCCTGGCTCTGGTAAACGTCTATCAGGGACATGAATACGCTTCTAATGGAGCTGCTTCTCAGCTTTTATAGTCAGTCAGGCTTTTTTTTTAAACAAGAAAAACCAGTCCGGTGTTTCTCTCCCTATATATATAAACAGCGAACCGAGAGTCACTTTTACATATCATGGAGATCACCACGTGTATTCCTTTCCGATATAAAAATTATCAGATTTCGTTCTTTATCATCCAAGGATTTGTTTATTTGAAAGCCTTGTTTCGAAATGTGTGGGTTATAGATTACTGGGTCCCACAATGTTGCAACAATATTTGAAAGGTGAAAATGTTTTTACGACTCGAACAATTTCTATCTTGGACGAACGAATTTTGTTAATGAAAGGAGCTAAATATCAATACACAACCGTTTTTCTAACCCTTTTGCAAATTAATAGTATAACGGATCATCTTAAGAAGAAAAAGGATTTAGAATTTAGCGATTGGTTGCGCCAAATCCTGCACGAATCCCTCATTAAGACCCAGGATTATTATATTCTCAACAATGATCACCTTAACTCTTCTATAAATTTTGAAAATATTGTTGAACAAGAAAAGATTAAATGGTTGAAAAATTATACCATGGTTCCGTTAAAAGAGAAAGTTCCATTAAAAGAGCCTGCAACTTTCTCAGAGAACGGTACTCAAACAGATCCTATGGTATTTACTATTTTCATTGGAGAAAGCACGTAAAGTTTTCAAAAAAAATTTTAAAACAAATTTCTAAAAAAAAACTTTTTGTTAATTTTATAATGTCTTTAGACATTATAAAATTAACTTTTCCCTTTGCCAAGAATGGAATCGAATTTTAAGAATCCAATTTTACCAATCCAATTTTAAGAATCCAATTTTACCACAATCCAATTTTACCAATCCAGTTTTAAAAATCCAATTTTACAAATTCAATTTTAAGAATCCAATTTTACCAATACAATTTTAAGAATCCAATTTTACCGATTCAATTTTAAGAATTTGCGAAGAATGGAATTCAAAAAGGGCTAAGTTAATTTTTATAATGTCAAAGACATTATAAAAATTAACAAAAAAAATTTTTTTAAATATGTATCTCAGAAGAATTTTATTTATTTCCAGACTTTTGTGCGTTTAAATAATCATGATACCAAACCACGTTTTGTAAAGCACAATGAGAAAAACCATTCGTATGGTTGGGACAAACAACACACTCATTGTATTTTAAAATTTCTTGTCCCAAGATGCAAGAAAGAGATCTTTGCAACCATTTTTCTAAAAACCGTCGTTTCGTTTCTCCTCGCACCCAAATAACGGAAAAGGGTTCTGCCAACCTATGTAATACCCATGGGAAACTAGCTGTAGGGAATTTCTCCTTCGCACCAAGATAACCCGTGATAATAATCACTTGACCAAACAGCCGTTCGTTTTTCTTT
The DNA here is from genome assembly GCA_000611955.2 of Stegodyphus mimosarum. Classification (NCBI taxonomy): domain Eukaryota; kingdom Metazoa; phylum Arthropoda; class Arachnida; order Araneae; family Eresidae; genus Stegodyphus; species Stegodyphus mimosarum. The sequence goes on from KK113750.1 coordinate 63,952, forward strand.
TTCAGTAAGCATCTCCCAAGGAAATGGGGGTTTAAAAACAAATAGCCCTTGGGAAGTGCGATTGGAAGTGATATAGGCCAACTCTCTCACAATAAAGGATTCTTGAGAATCGTAAAAACCTTCAAAGTCAGGTATAAGTTCCATGTTCTCTTTCTCTTTAGAGTCTCCCCTCCTTTCAGAAAAATTACCCAGCCCAAGAAGTTATCGAAACGAACTGGGTTGAGTAAAGGAAAAAGCACATTCCAATGTACTTTTTCCTTCACTCAACCCACTTTTTTTCACCTCCTTCATGAGGAGGAAAAGGTTCTCTCCCCAAACCCTTTATATAGACCTTATTATTAATATTTTTTTCCAAGATTGGTTTTATTTAAAACCAAAAAAAAATCGGTCTGGAAGGAAAAGAGTGCACTTGGGAAAAAAAAGTCATTTTTTCCCCATGCACCCGTTTCCCTCCAGACCGATTTTTTTCCCTTTCTTTCCACTTCTTAGGTCCATCCTGAATCGCTAAAGATGTGATACATAGATAATTCCGCCGTATCTTTGATAGAGATATTTTGTTTAGAACAGCTGATTGTCAATACAGGCAGTCCATCAATATTTTCACCGTCCTCTTCTAATGGTGAATGTAAGCATTGGAGGGTAATATGATAAGCTCTTGCTCCCAATTTCTGCATGGCATACAAGGCTTGGGGTAGATCAAACCATATATTTCGTTCGTCTGGATCGTCTGGTGAAAGATATTCCCACATCAAGAGATGGGGTCTTAGTAGGTCGATCATATCTTTGTATAAACATAAACCATAATTCCTCGTGAACATGGCCAGAGACATGGCATTGAAGTAAATAGGATTATTAGAAATGTAAACTTCAAATACATGACCATCCCAAAACGTTATGTAGTAACGCATGGTGCATGTAACAGGAAAATGAAATGAAATGTCCTTTTATACCTCTCATTTTGAAAGTCATGTGATTATTTTTTTCAACCTTTACGAGAACCATTTAACTTTTACGAGAACCATTAAGATTAGCTTTTTAATTTTTTTTAAAATACGCTTTTAATGGTTCAAACATTTTTTTAAAAGGCATAAAAATAATCCTCCTGCGAGTATAAAGGAGAGTGTTCCACGAGAGTTTTCTTCAGAGTACTACTTGAACTGAGCTGGTAAGTCATTTCCCATTTTTATTAAGCTTTTAAAATATTATTCCATTTTTATTAAGTTTTTAAAAAATTATTCCTTTTAAAAAATCCTCTCTACCATTTTCTTTTTTTTCCATCTAAATCCTATTTTGTGGGGTAAAAAAAATGGCTGATAATTTATCGTGCTCGATTTAGAAGGGTTCCTGTCCTACAACCACAAGAAGGGAGAATACACTTATATCCTGAAGGAACTGGGGTATGCGACAAAAGATCGTTTGACGGTTAGATCTTTGATGTTTGGAACTCCTCAAACTTTCAATCAACTCAGCGCTAAAAACCAAAAGACCAACGCCTGGCTAACTCGAAATCGACACGGTCTTCGTTGGAATGAGTGCCACATTCCCTACAATCATCTCGCTTCCATTCTTAAATCGTTAACTCACAACTTCTCCTCCATTTACGACGTAGGATGTAAGAAAGCAAAATTGTTTGCCCAACTCTTCGAAGATAAGCCCATAACGGAGATTAATGGGCCAAGTGGAATCATTTGGAGACATCGAGGGAAATGTGCTAAACACCAGCCGATGAAAAAAACTTCCATTGTGCTGAAAACAAAGTGCGCAACTATCGATGTCACATTATGGAAGAAGATTTCCATGACCAAAAGATCCATCTAGACGGACTAGCAACAACTTTTGACCGAGCCTACGATCAATTAGAAGAGGATCCTTCCCCGGAAAATTTTGACGCATTCATCACGTCATGGGATAATTTATCGTGCATAGAAAATGTAGATTCTTCCAGTTCATGAAATTGAGGTGAAATACCTGATAATCTACCTAATTATGATCTAGAAGGATGTTGGGCTGACGGAACCACTGTACCCCCAAAGGATCCAGAAGGGCCAGAAGAATGTTGGGATGATCGAGAAGCCAGTGAGTGCTGGGATGAACCAGAAGCAAAGGATCCAGAAGCCAGTGAGTGCTGGGATGAAACCCTAATAACTATAAACTTCAGTGAAGGATGAAACCCAAAAGGTTATCTCCAGTTTTAAGAATGGACTTGTATTGGGATGATCCACCAAAACAGAATTTTGAGAATTTTGTTATGTAATTTTTATAAATGTATTTAATAATGTTTAATAAAAGTAGAAAAAATGAATTTTTTTAATTACATCAGAGGAAACCTTAAAACAGAATTAACAAAGTTTTAGAAGACACTTTATGATTTAAAACAATATACGAAACACAACACTTACAGCCATTTTTGTGTTTCCCACGCAAAATGTCAAAACCTAATATTCTTCGTAATATTCCTTCGGGACACTTTGGACTAATAAAATATATAAAACTTTTTGTTAATATGTGTTTCAGATCTAATAAAGATTTTTCCAGTCTATATAAGCTCATAAAATTATGTTCTCTTGGATTTTGTCAAAAAAATGGATACCTTCTTTAGATCTATCTGTATAAACCATTCAGATCTTCCTTCAAAACGTTTCTTCTTTGTCATTATTTTGAAGTAAAGTAACTTGAAAGAAGGGATTCCACAAGACCCTCTAAAACGGAGCGCTATACTATCAAACACTTGTTGTTAAAACCAGATTCTAAAGAATTATCCAAAAGAAAGCTTAAAAAAGTGGTCCAAGAGGGGCATCAGATTTTTTAAATCTTATGTCCTTAAAGAGTCGACAAGGATTTCCTTCTTGTGTGTAGAGGGGGAATCCTAAAACGGCTTCCATGCTTCGAAAACTTTCAAACACCAAAAGAATTATTCAAAAGGAACTATTTATATTATATCAAAAAGTATTATATCAAAAAGTTCCAAAAGAAACAGTGGATCCCCCAAAGAATTATGTTAACAATTATCCAGCAGGAAATATAGATTGAAAGGAAAAGTTTCCAAAATTCTCAAAATCTCCGAAAAATTCCTGCTATCTTTAAGAGCTGACCAACTATTTATATAGGACCATTCCACTAATCTGAAAAAAAAAAGTTTTGTCTAAAAAATGATGTCTTACTTTAAAATGTTTTTCGCATAGGTTAACATTAGAAAGTAAGATATCATTTTTTAGACAAAAAGTTTTTTTTGTTCTGTTTCAAGGTCAAATATGGTTTCGAAAGGAATTCCCCATCTATATAAACAGTTGGTCAGCTCTTGAAGACCTGAATGTGTTTTTTTCTCTACTCTCTTGGAAACATTGCGGTGATAAAGTAAGTTCCTTCACCTGTTTTTTTGTATTTCATGTCAAAATTGTATTTCATGTCTACCTTCCGGTGATAACGTAATTTACTTCACCTGTTTTTTTGTCTCAACTCTCTTCGAAACCTTCCGGTGATAACGTAAGAGAGAGTTGAAAATTTTATTTAAATTGTACTTAATTGTAATTGTATTTAATTGTAATTGTATTGTAATTGTATTTAATTGTATTTAAATTGTACTTTTATTACCTTGCGGTTATAACGTAATTTACTTCACCTGCTTTTTTCTCAACTCTCTTGGAAACCTTGGTTAACTTGTCATCTTTTTATTTTGAAAAGTGAATCGGACATTTACAACGCAAAATGCCAAAACGAAAGTCCTTCGCGACCCTTTGGACTAAAATTAACAAAATTCTTTTATTTTTTATACATTATATATAATATTTATATTATGTATATTTAACTTTTCAAATGTCTAAAAAAATGATATCTTAAAGTGAGACATCATATACAGAAAATAAAAAAAAAGTGAGACGTTATTATTAGACAAAAAGGATGTTTTTTTAATATATGTTTCAGATGTAATAAAACATTTTCCAGTCAAAAGGATTTATATAAACAGTTCAGTTTTGAAGATCTCTCTTGGAAAAATATTTTGGTTTATAAAAATGTTTCAGCTTGGAAATATTTTGTATACCAACCGGTCAACTCCCCCTTCCCAGAATTTCTCTGAGTTCTCTTAAAAAATTTTGTTCAAATATGGATCATTCCTTCTCAGTCCTTGTGAAACCCCCGAAAAATGAATGGGTTTAAAAGGGATCTCCTATATAAGAGTCCAAGAATATATATTTTTGTCTCTGACCTGATAATTGGAAATATTTTGGACCAACCTGTTCTCGTCAAACCTAAAAAATGGTATTCAAATATTTTTGTGACTAAGAAAAATATTTTCGTTTTCCAAGATTGGATAAGAGAGTGATCCATTTACTCTCTTATTTACTCCCTAATTCTTGTTTGATGATTTGGGGGAGGTGATAGACCCCTAATTGTGTGAGAAAGAAGATGGGCGGTTTTATCATCTCATCTTCCACCGTGTTTTTAATAACAATGTATGTTACACCTTCCTCCTCGACTCTTGTAAGAAGTTCTGTAAAGATTCGGCACATCCAAGGAAACAGAAATTCGTTGTGAAGGGCTTTTTGGGCAACATACGCAGCTTCATCGGACGAGAGAATAATCTGATGAGCTGGACCCCACTCTTTTGAATAATTATGCAATTCTCCGAGGCGAAGAAACTTATCCTGATCTGGGAGAAAACCTTGCAGAATACTGGACGTATGACTACTGTTCGTAGGTAACAGGTTGACAGTATCTTTAGCATTCCAGTATAGGAATCCCATATCCACATACACGTGCACAAAATGGAAAGAGTCGTACTCCAGTCTAAGCAACATGGTTTCTTATAATAAAAGAGCTCCCTTCGATTATATACTCTTTAGAAAGAGGTCACGTGTTCGAAAGGAGATGTAAAAATTAGGGTTTCCAAGATTGGAAGACCCCCCAAAAAAATGGGTCGTGGAAGGAACCGGATTGGATATAAAAAATTAGGGTTTCCAAGATTGGATGACCCAAAAAATGGGTCGTGGAAGGAAACTCCTTTAACGACCCATTTTTTTGGTTCTCTCTTCGCCTTTTGTTTACTCGGGAGAGAATTCATCATCACCTAATTCTTGTTGCTCCCTGATGATTTTAGGAAGGTGATGGACAACCAATTAAGTGAGAAAGAAGATTGGAGACTTTCTCTTAATTGCCTCATCTTCCACAGTGTCCCTGAGGGCAAAGATCCATCTAGACGGACCAGCAACAACTTTTGACCGAGCCTACGATCAATTAGAAGATGATCCTTCCCCGGGAAAATTTTGACGCATTCATCACGTCATGGGATAATCTATCGTCCATAGAAAATGCAGATTCTTCCAGTTCATCAAATTGGGGTGAAATACCTGATAATCTACCTAATTATGATCCAAAAGCATGGTGGGCTAACGGAACCACTGTACCCTCAAAGGATCCAGAAGGGCCAGAAGAATGTTGGGATGATCCAGAAGCCAGTGAGTGCTGGAATGAATCAGAAGCAAAGATCCAGAAGCCAGTGAGTGCTGGGATGAACCAGAAGCAAAGGATCCAGAAGCCAGTGAGTGCTGGGATGAAACCCAAAAGGTTATCTCTAGTTTTAAGAATGGACTTGTATTGGGATGATCCACCAAAACAGAATCTTGAGAATTTTGTTATGTAATTTTTATAAATGTTTTTATAAATGTGTTAATAAAAGAAATATAATTTGTAAAAAAAAATGAATTTTTTTTAATTATCATCAGAGGAAACCTTAAAACAGAATTAACAAAGTTTTAGGTGACACTTCTATGATTTAAAACAGTATATGAAACACAACACTTATCCATTTTTATGATTTAAAACAAATATGACATTTAGATCCATTTTTTTAAAATCACCCTTTTTGTCTAATAATGACGTCTCACTTTTACACTTTCTCATAGGTTAACATTGGAGAGTAAGAGTAAGACATCGTATACAAAAAGTAAAAAAAAAGTGAGACGTTATTATTAAACAAAAAGATTTGTTTTTAATATGTGTTACAAATTTTATTTTAGCTCTTAGAAAAATTTTTACAGCCCGTTTGTTTTAAGAATGGACTCTATATAAATTCTCTTCATTGAGATCGAAAAAATCCTGTTTAATGGCCTTTATAAAATTTTATACACACTCTTATAATTTATGATATAAACTTCCAAGATTGGTTTAAAGAAATAAGCAAAAAAATGGGTCTAGAAGGAAAACAGTGCATTTGGAAAAAAATCCTTCTTTTTTTTCCCGATGCAGCCGTTTCCTTCTAGACCCATTTTTTTGCCTCCTCCCAAATTTTCAATTTTTTGGAAGGAGTTAAAAGTTGATCACGCCACGGAAATTCAAAATGAGAGCATCTGTTTGAATTTCCTCATTCTTTACTTAATAAGTCGGTTTGACACATTTTCATTGAATACCGTTTTGGATCCTTTGCATTATTAATGCTGGGATGAGGAGATATATAGTGCACTCCCAAATTATACAGGGTCACGAAAGGGAATTTTTCACCTGGATAAAGAAGCCGGTACACAGGTTGATGTGGAACAACGCGGACAAGTGGCTGGGTAAGAACAGTGTAGATCCAGGCAAGAAGTTGATTGTTTTTAGGACTCTTATCCGCCAGGTGAAGCATTTGTTCGCTGGATAGGATAAAGCTTCCGTTCTTTCTGCGGAAGCAATGGTTCTCTTCAAAAAACACCGATAAAATACCCCATGTTCTTTTGCTGGAAGTCGGGATGAGAGGTAAAATATCTGTTGCATTCCAGAACAACAGTTCTTCATCGATATAACATCGAACTGATATATATTCGTTATACAGAATACGAATCATCTCTGAAAAGAGTGTGAAGAAAATTATTTTCCGCTCGCCTTTTATATAAACGAGAAGACTACGTGACTATTCTTCCTCCTGATCTTGGTTTCCCTTTTTTGACATTTCGTTCCCTTTTATGATTTTTTGACTCCTTTTATGATTTTTTGACCTTGGTTTCCTTTTATGATTTTTTTTACCTTGGTTCCCTTTTATGATTTGTTTTATCCCTTTTATGATTTTTTTTTACCTTGGTTCCCTTTTAAGACTTTTTTATCCATTTTTATGGTAACAAACTTGGTAAAGGGACCACGGGACCTCTTTCTGAAGAGTATATAAACGGATCGCCAGCAAGCTCTTTTATTATAAGAAGTCATGCTGCTCAACCTGGAGTGCAACTCTCTCTTTTACGTTCACGCATATGTGGACCTAGGATTCCTGTACTGGAATGCAAAAGATATCCTCAACCTCTTACCTACGAAGAGTAGTAAATTGTACACCTCTAGTATTCTGCAAGTCTTTTTCCCAGATCAGGACAAGTTTCTTTGACTTAGAGAATTGTACAATTATTCTAAAGAATAGAGTTCACTCTATCAGATTGTTCTCACATCAAATGAAGCTGCATACGTTGCCCAGAAAGCCCTTCATAATGAATTCCTATTTTCTTGGATGTGCCAAATGTTTATGGAACCTCTTGCAAACGTCCAGAATTCTGCAAGTTTTTCTCCCAGATCAGGATAAGTTTCTTCGCCTCGGAGAATTGCATAATTATTCAAAACAGTGGGGTCCAGCTCATCAGATTATTCTCTCATCCGATGAAGCTGCGTATGTTGCCCAAAAAGCCCTTCACAACGAATTTCTGTTTCCTTGGATGTGCCGAATCTTTACAGAACTTCTTACAAGAGTCGAGGAGGAAGGTGTAACATACATTGTTATTAAAAACACGGTGGAAGATGAGATGATAAAACCGCCCATCTTCTTTCTCACACAATTAGGGGTCTATCACCTCCCCCAAATCATCAAACAAGAATTAGGGAGTAAATAAGAGAGTAAATGGATCACTCTCTTATCCAATCTTGGAAAACGAAAATATTTTTCTTAGTCACAAAAATATTTGAATACCATTTTTTAGGTTTGACGAGAACAGGTTGGTCCAAAATATTTCCAATTATCAGGTCAGAGACAAAAATATATATTCTTGGACTCTTATATAGGAGATCCCTTTTAAACCCATTCATTTTTCGGGGGTTTCACAAGGACTGAGAAGGAATGATCCATATTTGAACAAAATTTTTTAAGAGAACTCAGAGAAATTCTGGGAAGGGGGAGTTGACCGGTTGGTATACAAAATATTTCCAAGCTGAAACATTTTTATAAACCAAAATATTTTTCCAGGAGAGATCTTCAAAACTGAACTGTTTATATAAATCCTTTTGACTGGAAAATGTTTTATTACATCTGAAACATATATTAAAAAAACATCCTTTTTGTCTAATAATAACGTCTCACTTTTTTTTTATTTTCTGTATATGATGTCTCACTTTAAGATATCATTTTTTTAGACATTTGAAAAGTTAAATATACATAATATAAATATTATATATAATGTATAAAAAATAAAAGAATTTTGTTAATTTTAGTCCAAAGGGTCGCGAAGGACTTTCGTTTTGGCATTTTGCGTTGTAAATGTCCGATTCACTTTTCAAAATATAAAGATGACAAGTTAACCAAGGTTTCCAAGAGAGTGGAGAAAAAAACAGGTGAAGTAAATTACGTTATAACCGCAAGATAATAAAAGTACAATTTAAATACAATTAAATACAATTACAATTAAATACAATTACAATTAAGTACAATTTAAATAAAATTTTCAACTCTCTCTTACGTTATCACCGCAAGGTTTCCAAGAGAGTTGAGAAAAAAACAGGTAAAGTAAATTACGTTATCACCGCAAGGTTTCCAAGAGAGTTGAGAAAAAACAGGTAAAGTAAATTACGTTATCACCGCAAGGTAGACATGAAATACAATTTTCAACTCTGTCTTACGTTATCATCGCAAGGTTTCCAAGAGGTTTGAGACAAAAAGACAGGTGAAGGAACTTACTTTATCACCGCAATGTTTCCAAGAGAGTAGAGAAAAAAACACATTCAGGTCTTCAAGAGCTGACCAACTGTTTATATAGATGGGGAATTCCTTTCGAAACCATATTTGACCTTGAAACAGAACAAAAAAAAACTTTTTGTCTAAAAAATGATATCTTACTTTCTAATGTTAACCTATGCGAAAAACATTTTAAAGCAAGACATCATTTTTTAGACAAAACTTTTTTTTTCAGATTAGTGGAATGGACCTATATAAATAGTTGGTCAGCTCTTAAAGATAGCAGGAATTTTTCGGAGATTTTAAGAATTTTGGAAACTTTTCCTTTCAATCTATATTTCCTTCTGGATAATTGTTAACATAATTCTTTGGGGGATCCACTGTTTCTTTTGGAACTTTTTGATATAATACGTTGGGCGTCTATATAAATAGTTCCTTTTGAATAATTCTTTTGGTGTTTGAAAGTTTTCGAAGCATGGAAGCCGTTTTAGGATTCCCCCTCAACACACAAGAAGGAAATCCTTGTCGACTCTTTAAGGACATAAGATTTAAAAAATTTGATGTCCCTCTTGGACCATTTTTTTAGGCTTTCTTTTGGATAATTCTTTTGAATCTGGTTTTAACAACAAGTGTTTGATAGTATGGCGCTCCGTTTTAGAGGGCCTTGTCGAATCCCTTCTTTCAAGTTACTTTACTTCAAAATAATGACAAAGAACAAACGTTTTGAAGGAAGATCTGAATGGTTTTTACAGATAGACCTAAAGAAGGTATCCATTTTTTTGACAAAATCCAAGAGAACATAATTTTATGAGCTTATATAGACTGGAAAAATCTTTATTAGATCTGAAACACATATTAACAAAAAGATTTATATATTATATATATTATT
>KK113751.1:444-16784 GCA_000611955.2 Stegodyphus mimosarum
TTCTAAGGAAATTTTTTTTGGTATATTGTACTTAAGCATCTTCAACCATCAGCAAGACGGTACGCTGAATTTGTTGAAAAGGACATGCCAAACAAAGTATTATTGTGTTATTTAGTATTGCATTGTATTATTATATTTTTTTATATTGATGTTTCTATTGTATTAGGTATGTGTATCTATAATGAGAAGAACTTATTTAATTAATCATAAAATTGAGTATTATAGTTCTATATAAAAACTGACGACTCAATCTGGATTATAATGGAAATATTTTCTTCAACAAAAATTTGAAAGACTTTTTAGTGAACATCTACTTTATGAAAATATTTGAACATTTAACTTTATGGAAATATTTTCGTCAAGAACTTTACGAAAAATCTTTCATTGGACATTCAAAAGACATTAGACATTTTAACAATTTGAGAACTTTAAAAATTATATCTGTGTTAATTTATTATTTAGTTTTATTTAGAAATTCTATTGCTATTTAAATAATTGTAAATTAGTTGTTTAAGTATTACATAATCCATGTATGAGAAAGGATTCGTAGATTGCTTTGGATTCGTAATTGCATCTACGCAGTATAAATTCTGCTTCGCGAGCAACTAGCTCCCTCCCCTTTTTTTTCTGATGATCCACTAGAAGGCTGAGGCAGCAGAGTTATCCGTTTCACCTCGCGTAATGGGCGAAGAAAGTAAAACACAGCATTCACTCCTTTGATTCGAAGCATTTTTGAATCCGGTATTAAGCCACATTTTAATTCTTTGTTTCGGCAGTTCACTTGACAACAGAGTTCGAAAACCATTCGGGAAACTTCCACCAAGTTGTATCCTGTCGACTTTGAAAAATGTTGCCATGTTTTCGGAACACAGTCGGGATGGCAGAGTGGTAAAGCGAGAGGAAAAAAGTTGATACCAAACTAAATTCAACCAATTAACACTTTTATTTGCAGATTTACAGGCATACTAGAATAATTTCTTGTAGACAATATATTCTTTAATCATAGCAATTACGATAATTTATTATATAGCCAGATAAAAGAGTGCTACGTCATTTCAGGCAGGAAAGCATAAGCGGCGGAGATATGCTGCTGGGCAGAAGTCAGGAAAAAAGGAATGTAGTTCCTGGCGAAGCAGAATTTATACTGCGTAGATGCAAATACTAATCCAAAGCAATGATTGGTCAGTTTTAGTTACCATTTTGCAAGTAGCGCTACGTAATTTCGAATGATCTCGAATTTGGGAGAACAGATGAATTTAGGGAGTGATCACCAAATTTAACATATTAATTTTGAAATCGCCAATTGGGTTTTAAAACTGCTATCATATTTTGTTATATTTTACATTGCGTAAGATGCCGCATATAAAACATTATGCCCTTTTATGCTGCATATAAGAAATCATCGTAATTGCTATGATTAAAGAGTATGTTGTCTACGAGGAATTGTTCTAGTGCGCCTGCAAATCTGCAAATAAAGGTGATAACTGGCTGAATTAAGTTTGGTATCAATTGTTTCCTCTCGCCTTCCCACTCTGCCATCCCAACTGTGTTCCAAAAACATGACATATATATTTGTATACATATATTTTTTGGTGCAGCTGATTGCAACAAAAAAGGGAGATGCAGAACTACATATTCTAGCAGTCCTGTTTACAAAATTTTAACGCTCTGAGGCTACTCGTTTTTGAGTTATGCGGAATACATACATACATACGTACATACATACGTACAGGCGTCACGAAAATAATCTCATCTGAATCCATTTTAAATCCGTTTTGTAAACCGTTTTGGGAAAAGAGTCCTTTATTCTGTCCTTACGGAACGCAAGAACTGGACCCCCGTCCTGGGTCTGCCTTTCGGGGTAAGCGTGTCCAAGCTCCTGAGACCCCTTCATCGGCGACGCAGACCCCACAGTCCCGGCTCGGCTTTATACAAAGCATTGGGACAAGCAGTCCTCGTCACTGAAACTATGAGGGCCAAATTCCCGACGACTAGGTCGGTGATCTCCGATCTAGCTCCACCAAAGACAGAGAAACAGACACGACAGTACCAGTACAGTCCCTGCCAAGCCTGAACCAACCTAAGAATAAACTCGGGTTCTAGTCCTGTGAAGTCAACTCATATACACCTGTGGTTGAGACTGCTTAAGTACAGATCCTAGCCACTACTTCCCAGAAATTCTCCTGAGTTAACCCCCTCCCCCGGGGGAATGCTGGATGGACAACTGCACAGTGCTTAGAATCTATTTCAGTATAACTTTTGGATCTAAGTACTTTTTATTATGACCTTTTATATATTTCCAAACTATGACAGAAAAAGTTTATAATATATACCAACTTTTATACTACATTAAAAGCTTTAAAAATATTCTCTGACACCCAGAAAAGCTTTAGAAATATTCTCCGACACCCAGATTCATGTGGTTGTTGAAATGCTGAAGTTAAATGTGAACTTAGGAATCCTCAAGTACCAGATCCTTTCCTTGTGGATTTCAAAACATGTATGGGATAAAATGAAATCAGTCAGCAGATACTGTAGCAAAGTTCACTTGTAAGTTATCAAGTCAGCTCATTCTTAGTGATATCTAGAAAGACATCACACAAAAAATTCTAAGCAAATGACAGTTACCCAGGAACATTTCAGGTTAATAGTAAATTGAAAATAATAAATATAACCACCAACCAACCATATATAGGCACTGTTTCTAACTAATGCAATCATTGTTTCTAAACTAATGCAATGGACATTACGGAGTGACCCACCATACCAAAGTAAACCCTCTTCACCAGAAAGAGTAGGGCTGCAAATGTAGAGATTACGCATTAGAGAGTGCAGTCAGGTGCATGTATGAAAGCAAAGGTTTTTTTTTTTTTTTTTTCCCAGCCAGGTTCAGTAGTGACTTCAAATGGATCAATACATAGATGAGGAGAAACACACATACTTTCTGTACAATCTGGCTAACGGTAATAGCAGGCATTCTGCCCAGAGTCATTCCCCAATAGGCAAATTTCAGATCGCAATCATGATGTTTGTGCACTTGCATCACCAACTCTCGGAAATAGGATGTTTCCATGCTGACAAAATAACATTATAGCAGAAGTGTTTGTATGCCAGCCATGTCAGAAGAGATTATGCACCAGATAAGACAGAAGCCGTACATTAGCATTGTAAGGTAGGTTCAGCATTACAGTTTTATCACATACCATGGTATAGCAATTTTTCATGAACTGAATATTTACATCCATTTCATGTGCACCATACACAAAAGTTACAGCTTAAAAGTTCATCCTACACAAGTCAAATTCACTACAGTAGAGTGGAGAAAACCCAGAATTTTGAACACAGGAACTATTCATGAATGAAGTCACATCTGTGAAGGAATTTCCAATGCTCACAATGTATATATGTTGGCCAGCTACAGTCTGTGCATAACATACTCACATCCCTATTAATGGTTCTTTATGGTGAATGTGTAGACAGATATTTTTTACAACTATCTCAATGGCCCATACCTATTACTGAATATTTTGATGAGAAATATTAACTGGCATTCTTACAACATGTGTTGTTGGAATTTTTGTAGCATGTACCACCAGTCATATGCAGGAAAATGTCATTCCAGCAAAACGGCATCCCAATGCTCTTCAGCACTACAATCCATGCCTGCCTGGCCGTATTTCAAGATGAGTGGATTGGCCAAGGAGGACCTGTCACTTGGCCCCCAAACTTAAGCAATCAGTCTCTCCTCTCGATTTCTTTTCATGAGAACATTTGAAATCCTTCATGAACTAGACTCCCATTGAATCCTATATGGATCTTGTTGCCAGGCTTTCAGTAGCTGCTGCGCAAGTCCACAGTACACCTGGCATTATCCAGATCACACAGAGATTTTCACATCAACAATGGGAGGTCTGCACAAAGAGTTGCAGTCACCATTTTGAACAGCTTTTGTAAATGCATTCCATTTCCCTAGCTGGTGATATTTGCACATGCGATTCCATTTATATCTTCTGTTCACTGGATTATTGTATAATTTATGCAATTCTGATTGCATTACTTCATCAGTTTTTTATATTCACTTCTCTTCAATAAAACTTTATTCTGATGCTCTGTACCTCTCTTGTTTTTCCCTTGAATGAGACTGTATGTGTCAATATAATACATGTACACACGACTACTGTACTTGCAACCATACGTTTCACAGAGAAAAGTTTTAATTTCTATTGCACTATTAACTCTTAAAGCTGCAGCTTTAGTTTAAAAATAGCCTGAATAGTTTAACAAAATTCTCCCTACCTATATAGCCAAGATTGTTTTCAAATAATTCTGAACCTTTTTTTAAAGAAATTTTGCAATTAGAAGCTATGCCTAGGATACTTTTTCAGAAACTAAAGACCACTTTTGAGAAACTCTCTGTATAATTCTTTTAAGAAACACGAATTTTGAAATCAGTCATTTTGGGTCACATAAAAAACAAAGAATAATTTTATAAATTCAGCTAATACACTAGAATTATATAGAATTAATATACAATTAATAATAAAAAAAGCTATCAAACAGAGTGGTTTTAAAAAATTCACATTACCTCAGAAAATCTCTCTCAAAGCAATGACTAATGTTTTAAACTGCCTTAATATTCAGATGTTTATATGTGTTTCTAACATAGTGGCTTTGTGACTGTGATCATGTTATTAAAAAATTTTTAAGAATGATTCCTTAAAATTAAGAAACACAAATTATTACCACTCGAAGTTTAGTTCATGTTAATTTTTTAAATTATTAGTAATATTATGTTACATCATTAATTAAGACATTTAGTTACCAGCATTTAATTCATACAATTTTCACATGAGTTGCATTACTTTTAGATACTACTACTAAGTAAACCTACGACAAGAAAAACTACAGCTTTTCACTAATAATGTGAAATTACATCTCCAAATAAATATAATTTAAATGTGAGCATGTGTTTGTTTGTAACATCATCCCCTCCAGAATGGCAGGAAGTTCAGTTGAGAGAGGTGTCCAGTCTCAGTTGCTTTTGTTTGTTCCTTAAATGGCGAGGAATGAATATGGAACAAATCTTGCGTTTGCCTAGGTTTTGCGTCAAAATTCGCCGAACCGTCTCTTTGTCCATGTTCAATTCATTGGCGAGTACTCGAATAGTCAATCGACGATCACATTTCACCATATCACGAATTTTTTCAATTGCTTCCGCCGTGCGTACGAACTGCGGCCGATCTGCGTGTGGATCACCTTCGATGCGTTCGCGCCCATCCCGAAAGCGTTTAAACCATTCAAAAGTTCTTGAGCAGTATAATACTTCCTCGCCGTAAACTTCTTTTAACATTTCATAGGTTTCTGCAGCTGTCTTGTCCAATTTAAAGCAAAATTTAATGTTAATTCTTTACTCCATTTTCACTTTGACAATAGGAATTTAAGAGCTACGTTTTAATGTGCCTTCCCATGAGAACCACTAAATTCAGAATAGTGCCGATTGCACTGCACATGTGCAAGAAAACGCTCTTCAATATGCAATCATTAGCACCATCTTCCGGCTTTTCATTCTCCTACAGTTAAGTCAGTTCTGGAAATTAATAGTCGGACCTTGTAAGTATTACTAATTATACACTAAAAATTGAAACAGATAATATACAAGTAAAATCCTAAATAGTACTTGCCTATGAAGGCAAACGATCAAATATAATTTAAATGCAAAAAAAAAAAAAAATTGAAAATAAATCTTTATAAAAAAAAATAAAAACATAGAAAGCTCAAACTATGTTGTGACACGAAAATTTATATAATTGTCTTGTGTAAAAGAAAGGCCTGGTTTGAACATGCGAATTAATAAACTTTTGTTTTAAAAAAGTTAAAGTTATAAACCTGTGAAAGTAAAAATGGGGAAGAGCAAATTTGCTCAAAAAAAATTTTTTAGATGATAAAACCAAAGCATGACGAAATTCATACCTGGCTATGGACGGAAGCTCTGGCTGCAATTAAGCTGTGAAAAATCCGGGTGCATGAAAGATTGTTATGCTTCAAACTAACCCTAACAGCATGATAACCAGACAATTGAAAAAGTCAGTTTCAACAAATGGCAGAGCATTTAAAACAGAAAAGGTCTTTGCAATCTTGTTACTATGCCTAAGGAAGTTTGCGGTAAGAAAAGGATGTGTAGTGGGGGGCTATAAGGGTCGTAGTAGGAGGTATCGAGCTACAAAATGGTGTCATTTTAAGTAGATTGTTCTACAAGAGAACGGACAAAAATGGCAAAATGCAGTCTTTGCAGAAGTTGGCTAGAAAACTGAGGAAATGGAAATTGTGTTTGTTAGTAAAACGTCGTCATTCTTTATGCAATCGAGCTATAAAAATGTTTTAAAGAAACAAAAACGCTGTTTTTTTTTTTTTTTAATAAAAGGTAGATGGCCAGTAAATCATGAGGTAGTTAAATATATTAAAAAATAATTTATTGAATTTGAAAGCCAAATACAAAGAGAACAGAAGAATTAAATTACATAATTACATTCAATCAATCTTTTGTAAGTCATCCACTAGTTACTTCCTAAGCAGGTTTAGATAAAAAAAATTCATGTCACTTATTACAAGTAATTTAAATATTAAGGTAAACGACAGCTTTTTTTAGTGAATGTGATATAACTGAATTTGGAATTTGATTATCTAGGAGAATATGAATAAAGTACTGAATTTCTTCTTGAAGAAAGTGGTATTGTTGTAAATTCTTTTGATTCTGAGTAGCTGGGAATTAATTGTATCAATAATGACTCTCTTTGAAATGTTACATATCCAACTGGTCAGTTTAAGTATGTTGAACTTGAATTCTTTATGTTTATCATAAATTTTAACTTTCTTGTAATCTATGATATTAAGATCTAGGTAGACAATGTTTTTTTGCTGTGGGCTTGTACTGTTAAGGCAAGAAGGATAAATATTAGTTCATGTATATATATATGTATACAGGGTGGTCATAAAGAAACTTGCCAGCATCTGCACTTCTAGCGTCCGTTCCGGTTAACCGATGGTGATGAGATTCCAAATATAGTTATTCGGAGATATACGCTCGAGATTCTGTGAATGGCAACACAGGGACGGTTATGGTTATAGTTACAGAAACTCGAAAATGTCAAACGGTAATGCCAACAAAATGTTCAGCGCATGTGAAAACCCTAAACAGCGTTGGAACAGTACCGATATGTACAAAGACAGATGTGTTATGCAAACACAAAAAAAGAGTTCTGAAAACCGGCCAACGAAACACAATCTGGGAGCACACAGAAAATTTGTATATAACAGAGGCAAGATACCAATCACAGAACGGCAATCGCCAGATTTTCAATGTAAAAAAATGATTAAATACCCGGCGAGTATGCAAAGTCGTCATTCGGGAACTCATACATGGCAACGAAATAACTCTTCCTGGGAAAGTTCGTGGTGAATTGATAAAACTGCATTATCAAAATGGGATGAACACTACTACCGGGATTGTGTATGCGGAATGCACTCAATGACATCGTTTGGATGCAAGATGGTGCACCTTCACATATAGCGAGGTTTGTTAAATGGTCCTGGAACAGCATTTTTTTTATCGCATCATCTCACGCCATTATCCTTTTCCATGGCCTCCGCGATCCCCCGATCTGACACGTATGGATTTCTGGTTTTGGGGATATCTCAAATCCAGAGTTTACCGGTGCAATTCGCGAACTTTGTCGGATTTAAAGGATTCTGTACGGTGTGAGATTGCAAACATCCTTCATGCCATGTTGCATTCAGCGGTATTGTCCACCGCCTCCCGATGCAATGCATACTTGCCTGTGATGGTACCCATGTGGAAAATATTTGATCTAAATAAAGGTATTCTTTTATGTTATGTGTTGTCATCAGTAATCGGTGTTTTGTGTCTGTCACATGCAAATATTCTGCATATGCCCAGATTGTTTTTGTTGGCTAGTTTTCAGAACCCTTTTTTGGGTATGCATAACACGCCAGTTTTTAGACACATCAGCACCATTCCAACGCTAGTTAGGGTTTATGCATGCGCTGAACATTTCGCGATCAGAATAAGTTGGTGTTAGCATTCAACATTTTTTTTCGTCAACATGCAGTTTCTGCAACTATAACCATAACCGTGAGTGCCTCTGTGTTGCCATTCACACAATCTCGAGCGCATACCTCCGAATAACTATATTTGCTATATCACCTCGATCGGTTAACCGGAACGGATGCTAGAAGTGAAGATGTTGGCAAAGTTTCTTTATAAACACCCTGTATATATACACATTTACTTATATACGACTGAGGCAGTCGTTTGCCACAAAAAAGGGAGGTGCACCACTACATGTTATAGCAGTCCCATGTACCAAAAAAAAAAATTCAACGTTTTACAGCCATTCATTCTTCAGTTATGCAAGATAAATACATACACACACACACACAGATGTTAAGAAAAAAACTCTTCTGAATCCATTTTAAATCTATTCTATAGTCTTTTTTAGCAAAAGCAGTCTTTTATTCTGCAGTCTGTCTGTAAGCACAGATAGAACGCAAAAACATCATTCAAATGGTTTCAGTAACAGTTGAAATGGTTATTTTCATTGAAATATGAAACCTGAAATTTTCGTGGTTACAATACTTCCTTTACTTTGCACAAGGAACTAAAGATGAATTTTACAGAAATAATGAACATTAATATCCTATGTATTTTATAAATTCTTAATATTTTTTTTTTTAAATTTTTAAAGAGCAGTACCTATGAAGCAGCTGAAGAAGTTTCTCTGAGAAGACCTCATGCAAACTGCACTACGGTAGTTGCATTAATACATAATAACTCCTTTTTTTTTTATTTTGCTTGTATGCAAGTATGTATGTGTTAATTTAGAATTCATAAAATAGTCAGGTAACAAATTATAAAAGTTGAACTTAAGCAATGCACAGTTAGTTAATTAAAAATTTTCAAATTATGAGAATTCCGAATAATTAAAAACAAATATACAAATTAAAAGATAATGGCAATTCTGAAGTATTTAAAATGTTTGAAAACAAAAGACGCTTCATATTTGGGT
Organism: Stegodyphus mimosarum; assembly: GCA_000611955.2. Classification (NCBI taxonomy): domain Eukaryota; kingdom Metazoa; phylum Arthropoda; class Arachnida; order Araneae; family Eresidae; genus Stegodyphus; species Stegodyphus mimosarum. Next base: position 9,528 of record KK113751.1, read on the forward strand.
TCCATAAAGAACAATATTTATTTAAGGATTACTATTATTTTGTTGTTGTTGTATTTGAAATTAGATGGTAGGAAATACATTACGAAATGATTTGACTTTGGTGGAAAATAATAAATATTTGTGACTTGTTGGTGCTTCAAGCATTCAATCCAAGGGTTTTTAATTTTCAATGAAGTGTTCTTGGTCAGTGATCGTATTAAAAAAAGCACTCTGAGCACCAAATGCATAATATGTGGTAGAATACAGGAACGAGTAAAATTACCATGAATAGTAAAATTACCCAGAATCCAAAAGATGTGGAAATAAAGCTGTCTGAGCTGGTAGTAGTAATGGTAGATTAATTAACACAGTTATTGCTGAGATGATTAATACATTAATACAGGAATTTTAATGAAATAAATCAATTGCATAAGGATAGTATGCTGATTTATATAGATAAAAGGTACATAAGTAGAATTAAATTTAAGACATGAAATGATAGTACCTACAGGAATTTTAAATAGCTAAATACAGTTAAAAATGCCAATGTAGAAATAATAAGTAAAAATCCAAAATGAGTGTATTTAGATTCGTGGTAGAATAAACAGTACAGCAGTTAAATGAAGGCAAATCAACTCACGATGAGTGGTAAACAAAACTCAGAATGTGAAAAAGGAAAAGCAAATTGCAGATTTCACAAAATTAATATTTACTATTGTTTGAATTGTTCTAGGCCTTTTATAAGGATGTTCGATGGTAGGATCATAAATATAACAGATTTTATGTGATGATAAAACTAAAATCAATATTAACCAGCACAACAATTAAAAAAAATAATCTGATCATATTCAAATAGCATATAGCATAAAGCTTGAAGTAAATGGCAAGAGAAATTTTAAAATTAAATTTATACAACAATTTTTGTACAAATAGGATATTTATTGAACTGACTTACATGATAGATGGATCAACTTGTTTGTATGCATAAGCTGAACAGGCACCACAATACTGATAACCAGCATGCCTATAAAAAGTATTAAATGATGTATTATATGTAACATACATATTATTAAAAGATTCTAATTTCTGTTATGTTACTCCCTTCCTTTGAAATATAATCATATTCTTTTAATGCATAATGCATATGATTTAGTAATATTCATAATCTTTTAATATGAATATTATTAAATCATTCATGTTTCAAAACAAAAGATGTAGCAATGCAATCGTATACGAAATACATCATACAAAATAGCTACATTCCACTTTTAATATTATCAACTTATTTCCAAATGAACAGAAAATTAACTGCTTAATTTTCTACTATTAGTATTAATTACAGATTAAAATACACTCTTTTGCAAAAAAATCTAAGCACCATGAAAAGAAGTGATTGTTTTTGATGAAATTGAATATGTGTATAGCTCACAGATAATAAAATGTTAAAAAATCAAGGTCATTGTACCTGTTCACGGCTCACAATCCCCCATTGAGTGTTCAAATTAGTAGTTGGTCGAACCACCCCTGGCAGCACTGCATGCTTGAATTCGTCGAGGCAAGAAGTGGTAGAGGTTCCTAATGTCATCCTGCAACACATTCTGCCAGGTATTCATCAGCTGTTGCTCCAGATCTGTGATATTTTGTGGTGCCCGAATCTGGCAGCCTACCATGTCCCAGCCATGCTCAATTGGTGAAAGGTTTGGTGACCTTGCTGACCAAGGAAGAGTATCAACTGCACAGAGACAGTTCAGAGATCTGTGTGCGGTATGGGGCCTGGCATTATCTTGTTGAAAAATAGCCCTAGGATGACGCCATGAAGAGTAACGCAACCGGCCGCAGGATGGTATCAACATATCGTTGAGCTGTTAATGATGTATGGAAGATGACTAAAGATGACCTGTTGTCATAAGAAATAGCACCCAACACCATCCAGGGGTTATGGCTGTATGCCTCAGTAAAACAAAGGTTGATTAGGACCGCTGGCCCCGTCCTCTCCAGACACGAACACGGTCATCATCTGCTTCAAGAGTGAAGCGGGATTCACCGCTAAACAACTATACGATGCCAGTCTGATGGCGGCCATGACGACTGGCTACGACACCAAACCAGACAACTCCGCCGATGTTGTGAAGTCAAAGGCAAATGTCTTGTCCTCTGAGCATAACGCCGCCTCAGACAAGCACCGTGAGATGGTGGACGGTACCACAGGAGGTATAGACGTGGCTGTAATGTGTTAAATAGTCAACAATGATATTGTTAGGGTGGTTCAGGCCTGGTGAACAATCATCCTATCTTGCCTCGCATTTGTGCTCCTTGGCCTTCATTTCGTCGGCAATTTCCTTGTAGCAACCATTGCTGCCAACATCTTTGGACAGCAGTGTCTGTACAGCCTATTGCTCAGTATGACCACCCAGCTTCACGCAACCCTACAATGCAATCACGTTCGAAGTAGTTTAGTTGTCTGTAAGGTCTTCAATATCATTGTAATGGCATCTTTAGTTGCTTCTTTACGGAATTACAATGGCAGTAAAAAAAAATCAATTTTCCGCCTCTGTTACTGGTTTTATATTTTGTGAATTGTGCACTAGAAATGCATGCTATGATCGCAATTCCTATTCATTTGCCTTGAAACTTTGATCATTTGCATGTTCTATCAAGATGTTTCTGCATACCAAATTTCATCACTATCGCAAAAGTCCTTCTTGGTGCTTCGATTTTTTTGCAAAAGAGTGTAACTTGTTCTAACAGTTTAGTACAATTTCACGATATGTGACAGTAAAATAATCATACTAATGAACTGGCTTTATCTTGAAGTACATTTTGTACAGTTTTCAGAATTGAAATAATTTGCTTGCACCTAAATACAAATAAATATGAGAAATTATACTTACGGTGCAATAATAGCTCTAGCGGGACTATGATTGGGTTCACCTGCAATGCTGAGCCAGTTTTCCAGTTGGTTACTTAATTCGGAAGCTAAAACAAATTACCAAAAGTTCATAACTTCACAGTTCATGCATTTAATTCTTATAACAGGAAAAATTTTGAGAGCATTTTAAATTGTTCTTATTACGTGAAATATACGTTAACCTGTGATCTTTAAAAATTAAAAACTGTCTTTTTAATCAAGAATACCTAAATATTCTCTTTTCAAAATAACACTATAATGAAAACTGACATTTATAATTAAATAACAAATTATTATTCTCATAAAAAGTACACTCAGCAATTATTAAAAATATAAGCTCATGGATAGTGGTAATTTTCAGATTAAAAATTAGGATGTACGAGGTATCATGTTTAGTGAAGGAGCAAAATAGAATAATGATCACCGAGACTGTAAAATATTTCTAAAGTTATATCTCACTGGCCTTCAAAGTAATTCCTTTCTGATGCAATGCACTTCCTACAATGTTTCTTTTACTGTCGAAAATACATGAAGAAATCCTTCACCATTCCAAACTAATCTTTTTTCAGCTAAAGATACCACAAGTTATTCAATAGTCCCTGTTAACAACAACGAAATTTTTCTTACTATTTAACAAAATTTATAACCATAATAAAACTTGCCATCTGTCAGTAGATTCTAAAACCCTTTTTCAATAGTAGTTGATTGATTACATAAGTTTTTTTGGGATCTGCCACTAGAACATACTGCCCTAAAGAAAAACTATCAAAAGTAGTAGTTATTTATGATTTGCAAAATGAAAGCACTTGAATTTTGTTTGTTTTGAGGATGCATTATATTGAATAAAAGCATTTTAATACATTGGTTGAATTAAAATAGATATTTAATATTTTCAGCTTGATTTTAAAGATATAGTAGAAGTTTTATGTTGCACTTTAATTTTGTGAAAAAATGTTGCTGAGTTTAGCATTCTAAGTGTTCTTCAAAAATGAGAAAAAATTTGTTTTCATTTAGTATTCAGTTATAGTTAGCAGGCTTGTGGAGTCAGAGTCATGGAGTCGGAATTAGGCAGATTTTTGGATAAAAAGAGTCGGAGCTGGTGTTGCTAAAAACACATCGACTCCGACTCCAGTTATTGTTGGGCAGTTTCATTTTAAAATGGCATTAAAGTGAATTGAAAAAACATTCAATGACAAACTGAGTTATTATTTTTATTTATGTACTATATACATTAATAATATTTAGTTATTTTCCATTTGATTCACATATTAATAAATCAATATAAGGGAGGAGGATGGACGTGATATTTGCCATTATTCATTAAACTGATTCATTTAGTACTTTTTCAGCTCATGGATGGCATTATTGTAGCATAATTCACAAAAATAAAAAAGAGCCTATGGCTGCAAATGCATCAAATGCTACAAATCTCATTGGTACCCATGTTATGAATCTTATTGTTAAATTTAGACAAGCAGCAAGAACTCCCAAAATTCATGCCATTCTTAGAGGGTGAGCAGGAAAAGGAGCAATTATTGATCAAGCAATGCGATGGGTACATATATGTATGTACATATTTGTTGATAAAGAGGTTGTTAGAATTAAGAACTTTTTTAGAAGAGGTAGATAACCCTAATGTTTCACTAACAGAAAAGACTGTGGAATGATCTTGCAGAACTGGAAACTCTTCTTTCTATGTCATATATATAACCACAAAAAAACTACAATCTGAAGAATTAACAGGAGGCTTGTTTCTTTCTTTTTTGAAAATGGAAAAATGTGATTTTTGTTCTTTCTAAAATGGAATGGCTTATTGCAGAAGGAATCATTTCTTCAATGAAGGAAAGAGAAAGTAGTTTGCTAGACAATGAGATCTTGCTTGGTTCAATATATGCAGATCCAAAATACAGAATTTTGTTGGATGAAGAACAAATTAAAAAGACAAAGAAAGCCATCTATGAACTTTCCACTAAGAATGAAATTATTCTCAGAACATATGGAGTATTAAAATCAAAACAGACTGCAGACATTACAACTGCGTTTCTATCATCCTCTTCCACTGATGAATTAGATTTTGAGAAATATTTGGATAAAGGCAAAGCGAATGAAAATAAAGAACCAAGAGACTTTAGATACAAAAATAAAAAAATACAAACAAGATTTCTACATAGCTTTTGAAGAAATAGAGAAATATGATCACTCTTGCAAGACACCTCTGTTAGAACTTATACAAATCTACCCTGAAAAGTTAAAAAAAGTAGCCCTAACAGTAACTTCTTCCCACTGAAGTTTAAAGTGGAAATACTATTTTCAGCTCTGAAGTTTATCAAATCGGATCTATGGTCCTTCCTCAGAGAAGATTTTGCCGAAGCTGTTTCTTAGAAATTACTAACGCCAGTTTTCCATTTCATAATAAATGCTAATTAATATAAATAATCTGCTATGCCATCAATTTTTTTTTCTGTAGTATCTACTACTTCTTTTATATTAAAAAAATAAGCTGTAACACATGCGTATGTTTGCATATAATGTGAAGGAGTCGGAATCAGAGTCTTTTAAAACTCCAGGAGCCGGAATCTGTCATTTTCCCTACTGACTCTACAACCCTGATAGTTAGTCACACAGTGTACTATTGGGGTGATCAGAAAGTCATGTCGTATTTTGCTAACAGATGTCATTAGTGCATTTTTTGGAACAGAAGCCCCACTGAAATACTATATAAGGTCACACTTCTAACCCATTCAATAAACAAAAAATTGTTCGATTCGAATGAATTGGATAGATTCTATACGGAGATGAAAATGGAGGAAAAAACTGTCGGTTTTTCCTATATGTTGCTTTTTCTATTTCCACAAATACAAGAATGCGATGCAAGCTTGTGAAAAGGTGCATACAGTTTATGAGGACGATGCTCTAACAACACGTCAGCGCCAGTGATGGTTTGGTGCATATTCTGTTCTGATGATTTTGATGTGAATGATGCGCCTTGGTCAGGAAGGCCATTGGAGGCTGATGATGACAAAATAAAGGCAGTGGTTAAGTTCATGACCATATAAAGAAGCTCGGATTCGTAAGCAAGCTTGAAGTTTGGATTTCTCATGAACTGAAGGAAATCCATATGGTTAAGCGTTAGAGCATCTGCCATTCTCTTCCTAAGCATGAAGAAAATGACCCTTTTCTGAAACGTATGGTCACTGGTGATGAGAAATGGATTGTGTACAATAACGTGACATGCAAGTAGTCTTAAAAACAGTGTGATAAACCACCTCAATCCACGTCCAAAGCGAACATTAACCAGAAAAAGGTTATGCTGCTGAAGTGTGATGGGATTGCAAAGGTGTTGTGCATTTCAAGCTCTTACCAAGGAATCAAACGATTAATTCAGGAGTGCACTGTCAACAATTGGACAAATTGAACAATGCAATCAATCAAAAGCGGCCAGAACTCGTGAATCATAAAAGCGTTGCGTTTCACCAAAACAACAGAAAACCACACATGAGTTTGGTAACCGGCCAAAAACTGTTGGAGCTTGGTTGGAATGTGTTGCCCCATCCATCGTATTCGCCTGACCTAGCACCTTCAGATTACCATTTGCTTCACCCTTTGCAGAATCCCTTGAATCATAAAACATTTGATTTCGATGACGCTATAAATCAGTACCTGGTACAGTTTTTCACTTCTAAAGACAGGTCATTCTACCAGCATGGAATTATGAACCTTGTTGAATGATGGAAAAAGGTCAAAGAACAAAATGATCAATACATTATTGGTTTTCTTATTTTTATAGGAATAAATCAGCTTTGAAAAACATAGTACAAATATGACATGACTTTCTGATCAACCCGATAGAAATGAGTAATTGTCAAACGTGGATTAATTTAAAAGGAAACACACACCTTTAAATGCGTCATTTACGAAAATGTGTAATATTCTGAAATCAAAACTAGAAAGAAATTCTTTCTATAAAGGTGAAGTTTCGAATTTGTATGCTAAAATCGAAAGTATCATGAGAGAAAGATTTTAGATAATAGTATGATATGTTAGTAAATAATGAAAAATTCAGTAAATCATTCCAAGAGATGGAGGGAAATGAGAAATATTCTGATGAATTCATCATCATAATAAAAAAAAAAGTTAATGAAATTACTAAGAATGACAAAGTTTTCAGTAATTCTAAAGTCAGTAGCAATTCTAAAGCCAAAAATCTTATAAAATACCTAAATTAAATTATTGTAACTAAAGCAATATAAATACCTCATAAAACTTTTTAATTTTCAGTTATCAGTTATTTGTCATTTTGTGTACAGTTTAAAATACACGAAGATAAAAAATTAGTTGACTGTAAGAAGTTCCAATATTTGCTTCAAGCT
>KK113751.1:16819-62399 GCA_000611955.2 Stegodyphus mimosarum
AACCAGAAACAGCTAAGACATTTATTAGAGGATACCCAATAACTTCAAAAAATTATTCGAAAACTTTGCCAGCTTTTCAAGAGCTTTACGGAGATAACAATATTCTTATTGAAGTCTATGTCACAGAAGTTTTCAAATTCATTACAGCACATGTTCAACATAGGGTTAAATACAGATTACCATTATGACTTGTTTACTAAGGTAGAAGCACATTTAAGATCTTTAGAATCCATGGCCTTACAACAGAAAGCAATTCAGCCTGGATGTACCCCATGATGGAATCTTGCTTAATGGTATTTTAAGAGCATGACAAAGGTACAATACTAGGAGAAAGGAAGATGCCGATAGTGATACGAGTTTCAAAAGTCAAATTTAGCACTGTTCATGAAATTTTTGAAGAGGGAAGTCGTAGGTTAAGAATATGATTAGCCAGATGAGGCTTTGAAAGTGTTACCCCAAAAGATAAAAAAGAAAATTGAAAAAAGGAATAACAAGTAACAAAATGTGGCTGGTTTATTCACTGCTAAAGAAATACTGTACTTGTTCTGTGATGAAAGTAAGAACTGCATAATTACCAGATCATTCTCCCTTGGAGAAAAAAATAAAGAAAATTAGGGAGAATTTATAAGGTACATCTCCCACATTCTTAGCGTGCCTTCGTGGTGTAATGGTCAGCACACTGAGCCGGTATTTCAGAGGTCCGTGGTTCGATCCCCGGCGAAGGCAATGCATATTTTTCATGGTTCCTGCTTCCAAAAAAACCTAATGTCTCTACAAATTGTATGAAATGTTTACACTTCAGCTCCCATGCCAAAACGTGTCAAGTTTTTGTACATTGTGATGCTTGCTCCAAACTTCGTACAGAGCTATTCTGTCTTGAAATACACAAAATGAAAAAAACCAGTAATAAAAGCCAATTCTAGTAAACGTCAGAACACATTCACAAATCAGCAGTATTTAAAAGAAGTAGCCCTCATGACATTAGAAATATTTAGGGAAATATGAAAATTCAGAGGGTCACAGCCTTAACTGAACATCAGGTCCCAAAGGAGTTACATTGTGAAGAGTAACACAAAGGAACTTGGTCTTCAGCCTCTCTGTACAGAAACTATCACTCATAGAGTATTTGAAGGTGCACAAGCAGAATAGTAAATATAAATTTAGTGCACCAGATAATGGTCTCAAACCATTTCTAATAGTTGAATTCCTCCATCAAGAAAAGATAAATGGGAAAAATCTTTGCACTCCAAAGGGGTCTTTACTAGGAAAGCTTAAAACATTAGACTGTGGGTACCAGATACTGAATCTGAGAGTCTAGAAACGGAAATTTTAATGGATAGTGACATTTATGGCCAACTTCCAATTAGTCAAATCAAGCAGCTAAACAACGGTCTAACAGCAATTCATACAAAGCTTGGATGGACAATTTGTGGTCAATTAGAGAATCTATCCCAGGTTGTTTGATTAATGGTACAGCTATGTTAATGACCAATTTCTATCCGAGAGAACTGAGCATTCCATATTTATGGTAGCTAGATACATTAGGAATTAATGATCCTGCTCAAATATTGTCTAGGAAGGAAAACGAAGAGCTAGCTCACAGTTATGTTCCTTCAAGAACTTTATAGAAGTGAAGACGAGTCCATCAGTACAACAGAATGGTAGTAGTAGCCCATTTTTACTTGCTGCCATTATAAGGTACCATATTAACAATTATTCAGAAGACCACAAAATAATTACTGCCAAATTCCTTTTTATACTGATAACTGTGTGACCTTTGCATGTAGTTCATCTGGATTAGAAGAATTTATCTCAGAGTCAACAGACATTATGGCTGAAGCCAAGACGAACCTGAAATTACGGCAAATCGGTCCTGTAAAAGAAACAGAAAAGTTGTCACTTGAAAATAAAAGTTTACTTAAAGGATATAACTCCAGCTTTGGTTTTGGAGATTGGATGGGATAGAAAAGACAGCTGTTTAACAATACGCAACAAAATTTACACACAAAATCTTACTAAATGACAGTTGGTTATACCTCAACATTTATGATCCCATCGGTTTTCTTGTCTCAGCATTGCTGACAGCCAAGCTCATTCAGGAGGTCTAGTCAAGTACATTAGAATAGGGCCCAGATTCCAGAGAAGATTCAAAAGGAAAGGTACTTAAAAGATCAACAGACGTATAGGTTATGGAAGTAAAGAAAATGGTTCATACATGTTCTTGTGATGCGAGTCAAAGTGCATACGTAACATTAATTTTTCTATGCTGCGATGATAATAGAATTTTGGTGCTGGTTTTAAAAGCAAAATCACAATATGCTCCAAATAAGACTTTGACAATCCTGCATCTTTAATATTTTGTTTGACTTTTGGAAGGCAGATTAAGAAAGACTCTAGACATCCCTACATTACTAGTTTATTATTGGATCGACACTTCGACAATTATAGCATGGATACAAAGAAATTACCACTGGGGTACTTTTATGGAGAAAAAAGAGTCAGAAAAATATGCATACTCACACAGTCACATCCATGGTATATTGTCTTGTAGAGTTGGAAAATGAATGGTAGTTTCACAACTTTTTTTTTTTGAAAAATAATCTTTTTGATTTTATATCAAAACACTTATCTCTTCGACTTACAGAGTTTGAACTTCGAAATAATATAATTCAGTTTATAAAGATGATGATTTATGTAATTTATAACTTCAGTCACCAGCCTCTAGATTTCAGATATATGTGAGTTAATATAATATAGTTGTCCAGCATCAGTACTTATTCTCAGTTACTCAACAGTAAAGTTCAAATTAAATATATTCAAAACTTCTTAAAATAATTTGGTTAGAGTATATTTAAGAGCATCAATTGGATTATTGCTAAGTTGTTGTTTCATTTATGGTAAAACTGAGTAGTTGAATGTTACGGAAACCCTATTATGATGCAATTGGCTGCGTGATTGCAGTGAATTTAAATGATGGGAAAATATTTGTTGAATGTCAGTTAGGATGTACATCGCATATTGTGTGTTGTGCATCATAAAATGGCTGCCGGTGGTAAAGTGGGTATTTCGTGGTATAGAACGACAGAGCGGAAGGGATTTTTTTTTTTTTGAAATGATTGAGGACAGAAAAAACTGTTGGATGTAAGTCAACGGAATTATAAGTGTCCTGTTTGTACTAAGGAGATGCATATGATTAAACATCAGAAGATATTTTTCACTCTTATTTTTGTGAATTTATGTGGCGACGGTAAGAGGATATTTGCATTGTGTAGTGCTAAGATGAATTTCCTTTTTTACGTTATTTCATTGTTTGACTTAAAAAGAGTTACTGAGCTTATATATTTTTTTGTTTGGCTCTAGTGTGAACTGGCTGCTCCTTTGACTTTTCAAGTGAAAATAGATCGATGTATACATGGAAAAAGTCAAGGGAGTGCGAAACGCCAAGTTTGTGTAATTCTCTGACTTTTTTTAAGTGAAACCTGGTTGATGTAAATCACCGCTACACAAAGCCAAAATAACAAGTCAAAGAATTGCACAAACTTGGTATCCATATACACACTGACCTAGTTTCACTTAAAAAAAATCAGAGAATTCCACAAACTTGACATTGTGCATTCCCTTGACTTTGTCCATCACCCCTACACAAAGGCAAAATAACAAGTCAAAGAATTGCACAAACGTGGCACCCATGTACCGCCAAAAATCGCCAATTTTCGCCAAGGGACACTCGTAAATATATATTTTTTTTTCCAACATAACAGAATTCAGTTTGAAGTATTTTCCTTTCCTCGCTAGACAACATTTGGTGTTACAACAGTGAGAGAAATTTTAACCTTGTTGTTGCCTTACTTGCAATTAGTTATGTTTCTGCTCCTTAATGGTACAAGGATGAAAAAAATGCAGTTAGGTCTTCTGGCACAAATATTATTTTCACAGCAACAAAGAAGAAATAGACAGTATGCTATCGTACTCACAAAACAGCAGGTAAATACATGCTTTCCTTTCAGTGCTGTTATGTGATCTGTAAGTCAAGTAGTAAAGTGTCAACAAAATAAACTGTTTCATCTGAAACAAGGTCTTTTCCCCACTACACTACCACCACAAGTAATTCAACATTCCCTGTCAACAAGGTAATTTTTTCTTACTCCTTAACAAAACATACAATTACAACAGAACCTGCATTTGTCAGTGGATTATGACACCATTTATCAATACAGTTAGTAAAGATGCACTGTTCCACTAAATTTTTGCTTGTTTCTATCGCATGAAGATGGTAAGAGTAAATTGCATTATTCATTATACTTAACATATATTGTGGCATATAAAGTGCACTTTTTAAAACAAAAAAATTAAGATCTAAATTTACACATATGCGCTGTATGCTGGATATAAAAATGATCGATTTAAAAATAAGGAAAAGATGAGCATACAAGACTTCTACATGTACCAAAATGCTGTTAATTTAAAAGAAATGACAAATTTAAAGGAGATCGTTATTGATCTCCTTTAAAATTTCACTGAACCTGTAGAGAAACCCTGCTCTAGTTCACACACTATGTACACGGAAAGTGCACTGTAAAGTATGACCAACAAAATGATAATTTTTATTCATATTAATAACTCAGTCACAATCCCTTAACAATTTAGGGAAGCAGTAGATTAAACTTAAATCTAAATCACTGAGGTTGAGCAAGACACTAGCCCAGGGGTCCCCAACTTTCCTGTCCCTAAGAGCACATTCTAGAATATCCGTTGGATGGCAAGCACCATTTACTTTTTCAAGGTGAATTTATAGTTGGGTAGAGTTAATAATACATGCATATATATATTAAAAAAAGAGAGAGATCAGTTGCATTTCTCTTCACAGAGATCAGCTGCATTCATTTTTGTTGTGCTGGACACATTTTCTCCATTAAAAATGAGAAAACTTCTCTACAGAATTTTATTGAAAACTGAAACATTTTTACTCTGATCACACAGTGGCAGGCACACATTAAAATGAACGGTGGGCGCCATGGTGCCTGCGGGCATAGGGTTGGGAACCACTGCCCTAGCCATCAAAGTAATGAGAAAATTAGAATAACTGCTTTACATCTGTTTTTCTACAGGCCAATTTATTTAATGTAAAGCAAGTGGAAGAACTTTATTTTTTTTTTTAATTATTATTCTGCTATACTTTCAACAATGATTATGCAGTTACAAAATATATGACATTTTTTAATGCAAGAGGAGAATGGCACTTTACTCCCAAAAATAAACATCATAATTAATAACATAGAAGCATATCCACAAAAAACTCGGTAAATGTATTGTCATTGCCAAAAATGTGAATAACTGTTCAAACCTGGTAACCGAAGGGATTCGCATGTTCAGAAGTAGCAACCATTCCTCTTACATTGTTTTCGGTTCTTTACATTACTGTACATACTTCTGCATGTCACACTCGCTGTTCCCTTTGACACATATAATTTATTCTTCACTTATTCACTATTGTTTTATCTGATTTCTATGCTGTTTTTTCTGAATTTTCTAACTATGAATAAATGGAATTATTTTCCTTCATTTAAGGAAGTTGCTGAAAACAGATGCTTGTCTACAGTGTTACATCTCATAAAGATTGCCTTCATCATGTTCACAGCAAACAACAGATCAGCAGCGATTCTGATGCCGCTTATTAAGAAACACATGCCAAAGGGAACAACTATTACAAGTGATGAATGGCCGACATTTCCATTTTTAAGCAAGCAAGAGTATTACATACATTTACCTGACTGTTAATCAAAAACTGTACAAATTTTATTAATCCATAAAGGCAGCCTTTGAAAGTGAAAGTACTAGAAAAAGGAGTACAAGAAAAATCTAGCTAATCATGTACTTGAATATCTATTTTAGCAAAAAGTTAAATTTTAAATGGAATTAAACATTATACCTTTTTAAGGTAATACATCTCCAGCAATATACTTAATAGCATAGGTTTCTGTAAAAAAAAGGAGGGGGTTCCAAGACCATAAATCTATGAAAAAGTGAAGTATTGTTAGAGGTAAGTTTTCAAGGTTTTTAAAACTCTTTTATAATTATAAAATTAATCAGAAATATATTTCTATAATGACACTAATATATACTTTACTTTTTTATGCTAATCTTTACTTACATATGCTTAACATCATGTTTTTCTACCAACTTTGATTTAATTGTATTAATACTACATTTAACCATCTACTTCAGTTGCATATGTTTCAAGTCATGATTTTCTTCTAACTGAACTTAACTGTGCTAATTATCATGCAAAATTTAACTTACATCCACTTAATATGTTTAATCAGATACTTTTTAGCTAAATTTAGCTTGCATTTGCTTAATACCACACTATGCACTAAATATCATGTTTAAAATGCTAAACTTGATTTATATATGTCTTTACATCATGTTTTATTTCAAAACATATATCTCTAAAAACCATTACCGTTGGAGAGCTTGGCGAGCCCCCCCCCCCAAAAAAAAGCACAGTCGGCAACGGGTTCTCAGTGAAGTGCCAACTAGTTCTTTGCAGAAGAAAACCCAAAGATCTAATGTGATACATATCACAAGATTACATGAAAATAACTGACTGCAGATTATGCCATATAATTTAAAATAGCATACAGAGAGAAAACAGACCATATGCTTAGTCTGTTTTCAGAAATAAATAAATAAATAAATAAAATAAAAAAATTTGCTAAATACGGATTTGTGAAGCAAAGAAAGAACAGTAAGCTTATGTACAGTACATAATTTGGTGCTTATGTGTTATTCCCATCAATCCTGCCATCAAAATGGAAAGCCTGTGGAAATCTCATCAAAGCTGTGCCAGTTTTTCCTGTGGAATTCTGAAGGAAGTTCTTCTAAATAATTTATTAAATATAATAAATAATCAGTATTCATTGCACTTCATAAAAAAAGCATTTATCATTTTCTACTATTTTGTTAGGCCCTGTGACTTTATTGGAATCTGTTAAAACTGCTATAAGTGCAAACTTCCTGCAGGTGACTGTTCCAATCTATTACTGTTTTGACAGTACTTTTCAGTTAGCTGGGTATCAGAATCAATATCCTGGTGGACCCCAATGACTTTAATTTTTATTACCCCATGGGGACTTTTATTTTATTGCATTTAATTCACATTAATAAATACAAACATATAACGGAAAAAATAACAATATATATTTTTTTTAATCAATTTATAAAGCAGACATGAAATTGTAAATTTTGTGTACAATACTGAAAATAAATTAGCATGCAAATATTTCCACATAAATTTAATTAACACTATAAGTGGTTTTTTGCAGTTCCATGCTGATATTTTTTGCACTATTTCGCAGAACCCCACATTCCCTCTATTATCTGGGTACATCCGAGTTTGGGGTCCTCAAAATTACATGCTTGACTTAGAGTAAAATATTCAGATCTAAAATTTTTATGTTCTTCAGTTTTGTATTCTTTCTAAAAGTCAGAAAATATGGTACTACCATAGAGTTATATGTTCCTCTGTCATGCCCATTACAGTGGTTGCTGTTCGATCTGGGACTGCACCAAGGAAACATTCTTTAGTTTCACAACATAACTTGCTAAAAGCCCAGTAAGATGAAAAATGTGCCCAACACTGTTTTTTCTTCAGGTGAAAACACTTTCATCTATTTCAACTACTCTCTTCGCTCCTTCTATTTTCTGTGTTTTCCTTAACAACAAAGCACTGACACATATTTCCCTCATATACTTGTGTCAGTTGACAATCATATTTGTGACTTATTTGAAGATGAAGTTCACAAAATTCAACTGACATTAACTCAATACCATAAGTATATAAATCACAAAGTAACAAGAAAAGAGATAAGTGATCCACAGTACTAGGTTTGTGTTCACATTCCTTATGTTTCTCTGCACAGCTCTCTTTATGATGAATCACTCTACATAATTTTGCGGGATAATCATTTGAACAGCTTTCTTTAGGAAGAATTCCACTTTTTTGAAAAAATTATATACTTGCATCTTTGTCTTTAGGCAATTGCCAAATTGTGTAGTCCATCTTAGCATTTTAAAAAACAGTTTTTCTAAAAAGAAACTTACTTACCAAAAGAAAGGGGGTTGTTAGAAATGTTAAACATAAATTCTTTAAAGGTTGTTACTAACAGGTTCAATGCAATTTACTTGGTTCTTACTATCCAATTGAAAAAAAAAAAAAAGAAAAAGAAAGAAAAACATTTATGTGATACTTAGTAAAAGTTCAGTTGCAGTCCACCAGGATCAAATATTCTGGTACCGAACTAATGGAAAAGTACTAACATTAATCAACTAATGGAAAAGTACTATCATTACTATCAATCAAAAGTACTCTGATGTTGATTCTTTCAACCAACTGTGAATGATCTACAGCAAGGGTTCCTAAACTTTTTCAGTAAGTGACATACTTTGGCCCATATCACACACGTGTTTGTTTCACACGAACAACTATTTCAGAAAATTTTTCTGCCTGGTTTACTACTGAAAGAAAGATGTATGATTTTTTCCTTCTGTTCCTAAATGACCTAAAGCAGGGGTTCCCAAACTTTTTCAGTATGTGGCACACTTAGGCCCATATCACACATGCATTGTTTCACACAAACTGTTTCAGATAATTTTTCTGCTGGGTTACTATTGAAAGAAAGATGCCTGATTCTTTTCCTTCTGTCTGAAAAAAACTGCAAGTTGTTAGTTTCCAAACAATCAGCTTTCAGCTTCGAATTCCTCCTCCTCATCATCAACCATAACAACATTCAAGATGGCGGACTGCAATGGCAGTAAGTGGTGTTCAGAAACTGAAGCTAAACTAATCGAAGAAGTAAGGCAAAGGCGGTGTTTATGGGATATTACAGATCCCAGTTACACCAAAAAACTTTTAAAGCAGAATGAGTACATCACAATCGCTCAGCATCTCACAGAAAAATGGCCAGAATATGGGCATATGTTTACACCTGGTAAGTTTATTATTGCATTATGTGCTGTTAATTAAATATAAATATTTACTGTGCATATATAAATATACCATTTAATGTTTTTTAATGTTTTTCATGTTACATAAGCATAATTATGCAAAGAAAATGTATATTTTCCATTCGTGATTTCTAGAAAAAACACATGTAAAACAGAGGTGGCTTTATATAGCTGTCCCTAAAACAAATGCATAATTTTCGCTGAATTGTGTTTGTAAACATTATCATGATTCATGGTATTCACCGTATTAACTTACCAGGTGAATTTAAAAATTTACTTATGTGAATAGCACGTAACACAATTACTTCCATAACCGTACTATCCATTTTGGCATTTCTTACACTCGCATGAAAATGATTTATTTATGTATATGGGTATAATCTATACTGCAAGGGAGCACATTTTACTGAATTGCAATGGATCACCAGACCCTCAAATTAAGACATATTAAGTGATTAATTATAGTATACTTCTTCATTTTCAAAAGATATAGCTAAGAACAAAAACCTTTAAATTTCCGAATGCATTTTTACCAGTTATAACTTAGAAATCTGATTTTTATTTCAGAAACAGATTTTCTGGTAAAATTATTATTTAAAAAGTAAATAATGAAAGTAAAATTTAAGCAAAACTGACTTAAAATTTCAATTGATGAATATCTGAATAATATTTTAGACTATAAAACAGAATGTATACTGCTTTTTGAGATTTCTAAAAAAATAAATAAATACAGACCGATGTGTCCTTTGAAAACTCTTAAGGTAAATTTAAGAATATGTTTAAATCTAATAGAGGGCCCTGTCAAGGATACAAATTTTAGAAAAGAAAGAATCTCCTATTGCAGTGCTTAATGAAATTTACAATGGCTGATAATATGAATATACACGCATTTTTAATTTACACATTTGTTTATATAAGCATATTTAAAACTATATCTACAAATCTAATATTTATATATATTTGTACATTACACGCATTTCATTGCTTATAAATTTTGTGCATATAACTTCCCTTGTGAGATAAGGTATGCTCAATTTATATAAACATGTATGAATTATATATATAAAAGTTTTATTTCCCTTTGTGAAAGTAGAATCTTTCGGTGAAATGTTTTACAAGTTGTTGTGGAAACAGCTTTGGATTTTTTTAAAACTAAATATAGATAGCAATTCATATCTTCCATAAATCTGTAATTTATGGCAAGGGAATCAAAAGATCAATTTATGTTAATACAAATAAGATTAAAAATATAATCAGGGGTAAATAAAATAAACAAACAAAAAAAAACTGAAAGCTTTCAGATTTTATATTACACTCAAAGAATTTTTTTTTTTTTTTAATTACATACGTTTCAAGAGCATTTGGGCTAACACCCCTTTGCCAATTACTAAAATATTTAAAAACAGTACATCTTTAGGATTTCAGATAGACAGTCTCATATACTGGAGATAAAAATGTTTTATTCTGTATAGTGTTGCAACTGCTCGCTTTGAAATCGTTGAGTTTTTTAACCAAAAATTTCATTAAAGTTTTATAAAATATGAAATAAATGATAAAAAAAATTTTAATTTGGGGCTGCAACGTTTGAGAAAACAGGTTCTCTGAAAGTTCAGTCAGGCAGAGGACGAAAACCTGTACCACAGGATACAATAGAAGCAGTTGCCACGGTGATTGTCGACAGCGGACCAGACAATATTGCTGCCACCTCTAGTGCTCGTGAAGTAGCTCGGAATATGGATATGCCTTACAGTACGGTATGGAAAATCTTACCGACAGATTATCAACTTCTATCCATACAAGATCAGCTGTGTACAGGAGTTACTGTACCCCGACCATGACAAGCGATTGACTTTTGCTCTCACCTTTCTTGCCAGAATGGAGGTGGATGCTGCTTGGCCGTGGAAAATCTTATGGGGAGACGAGGCCCACTTTTACCTGAATGGAGCTGTGAATACCCAGAACTGCCGAATTTGGGATGACAAATCACCACATGCAATCACAGCAATTCCCTTACATTCCCCAAAGGTAACTGTTTGGTGTGAATTCACAGCGGAATTTATCGTAGGTCCATTCTTCTATGAGAACATTACCCAGACAGGACCGGAAACCTGTTCTGTTACCAGAGAGAAATATTGCCATACGTTGAACAGCCTTGTCATTCCGGCACTTCAGCAAACACAATGCCTGGGAGGAAATGATTTCATGCAAGATGGAGCCTCTCCACACGTTGCTGTACGGGTGCAACAGATGCTACGACAGAAATTCACAACAGAAAGAGTCATTAGCCGCTACTTTCCAACTGCATGGCCACCTCGGTCGCCTGATCTTACCCCATGCGACTTCTGGCTATGGGGTTACATTAAGTCCAAGGTCTATCAAGGAGTGGTCCAGGACCTGGCTACGTTGAAGGATAACATATCACGGACTGTACGGGAGATTCCTGCAGACATATTACTTTCTGCTGTTGTGCATACTGTGCACAGAATGCAATATGTGGTCCACAACAACGGCAGCCACATTGAACCTCATTTGAATGCAAAATAAAAGGTAATTTCCATATTGATTTGCATTTGTTAACACTCTATTTTCTATTACACTGCGCCAAATATTCCCCTAGCGGAGACTTTTGGAACTAATTTGTTTTTTTGCAGAATCCTTCGACCCCCCGTCTTGTTTAATCTTCCTACAAAATGTGGCGTCATTCTCGCAAATAGATCGCGCTTGTGAGCACTATCAGTTTAATTATGGCCACCCGGTACATTTGTGATATGATGTGCACATTTTTAGATGCATGTATAAATAAATGCATACTTACACACAGACATGTGTATTTCTATAAAATATGTATAAATGTCATTTTATATTGATACAATTATATATATGCATATTATATTCACATACCAGCAGAAGCACAGCTGCAATTTGAGCCAAATTATTTTTTATTGTGCCTTTTTTTATTTACCACTAATTATATTCTCAATTTTATTTGCGTTAACATAAGTTGATCTTTCGATTCACTTGCCGTAGATTATAAACCACTTTTCACAAAAACTATTAGTAAGAATAATACTACATATAATAAAATTGTTGCATTTTATAGAGACTGTGATGACGAAATTTCAGAACCTGAGGACATATTTTCGGAAGGACAGGAAAAAGCTGTTTAAAAGTGGAACAGGATCCACTGGACTTGTACCAAAGAGGGAGCACTATGTACGCCTTCAGTTTTTAGATGGCTCTTTTGCTGCTAAGGCCAGTTGCAGCAATATGGATAATTCATGTGAGTGTATTGTAATAATTATGTATTGTATAATGGTAATTTTTAAGTCTATGTATTTTTATATTAATAAACTATACATGAAAATAGCAAAGTGCTGTAATATAAAAATCATACAATGTTCCTTTCTCTGTGTTTACAGCTCATGTGAAATTCAAAATTTTGTCTCATTTGCCACTCTGGATTCATATCTTGGCAATCAGGGTGGTTGCATGTCTGTTCTTTAACATTTTCCAGTTTTTTCTCTAGAAAATCTACCATGAAGCCACCTCTGAGATACACAGTCCTTGTAAAATTTACCATATTCAATAAAACAAATTTAATAAACTTAGTTTTTTTTAATTTATTTTACATTGGTATCCTTCACAGAAGTAGACTTCAGATCCTTTGCCATAAGAACCTATCAACCTACTTCGAATTTACGTAGTCATCTATTTTAATTTAGCCATTTTACTATTCCCATAATTTTATATCTAAGCATTTTATTCCTTTTATTAAATAACTTCTTTCATAATTTCAGTTGAATCAGGTTTATTGTACATTAATTAATAGAGTTGATAAAAAATTCATTTTTTAAATATTCGTTTTCTTCTAGAATTTTGTTCAAGAAACTGAAATTTTTCCAGAAGAAAGTCTTTCTTCTGCAAGTACAGAAGCACCACACAATCCATTTGAAACTCCCAAGATTTCTGGAACTCAACTGGTTGCTCCAGGCACGAGCAGAAAATGAGAAAAAAAAAAAAAAAACAAGAGAAAAAGAGAAAAAAAAAAAAAAAAGATGAATTTTTCACAACAAAATTTTTAAAAAGCATTACAGAAGAGAAAGCTGTAAATGACTTGTTTGGAGTGTATGTTGCTGGTCAGCTGAAGACAGTGAAATGTCCTGCTGATCAGGAACTGTTAAGGAAAAAAATCCAAGCTTTCATATATGAATTTAAATATCCACAATAAAATTCTGTTAAACATAAATATAATTGTTTATTTATTTCTTTTTCTAATATTTTCTCTTTTTTTAATTATAAATTTGCAGTAATTGCATGGCATTTATTAACAGATAAAATATAATAAAGTGATTCAATGTTTTTATGTGTGTTTAAATATATATGATTAAGAATATACTAGACACTTTAATTATTAATAATTAGGAACTACTTAATGAGTATGTATTGGAACACACAGAATAATTTAAAACAAAGGAGTTAAGATGTCATATTTAAATTATTTTACCTCACAATGAAAATTAACTGAACATCTTGCTAAGTAGCAATTACTAAGTTATAAGTTACATATATATAATGGTTCAACTTAATTACACATAATATATATAATATATACACACACATACACTTATTCTTAAAGGCAGTAAGTAGAACATTTCTTTCATAATACTGATTACATGTTTTATCTATATTACTTAACAAAATTAACATTACTATTATACAAATTGAAATAAAAGAATTTTTTTAACTTTCAAAGTAAAAAGAATTATTGGCATTGCAGCAAGATGAAAAATAAAAAATTAATAAATAGTGATGTTATATAAAAACAAACTACTGATGCATATATGTAGACTATATGAATATATAATACATAATTATTCTGCCTTAGTGTAAGTCACACATGGCTTCTTGCCACGGAATAGATCCAATATTATTAAAATTAAATGAATGCAAAATCAACATGAGACTTCTTTTGCCTCCTGTGAACCATTGTGTGCACTTTGCTTCAATGAAATAAAATTTAGATGTACTTTCATTCCACATCCCTTTTCTTATACAATGATTTTCTAAATCCTCAGCATCTAAACTATGCTGAGGATTTAGAATAAAATATTAGTATATAAATTTTACAAAAGAAACAAAAAAATGATACTTTACTTAATAGTTAAAGTATCTAGTATATTCTTAATCACACATAAAAACATTGAATCACTTTATTATATTTTATCTGTTAATTCTGTTAATTAAAAAGAAACAAAAAATTTGGTACTTACGTACTATGAAGACGACTTAGATATCTCGCCAAAACTGGCGATCGATACAATTTTGTTGATCTATCTATGCAAGCTCATATTCAACATGTGAGAAGGATATGGTGTTCTGCAAAATGGAGAAACAAGCGACAACGTGGGACAAACCGCCATCATTTTGAGACCTATTCAGCTGAATTTATTTGCCGGAAAATTTGAAAGCTATTTCCCGCTCCTTTCCTCGCCATTAACTTCAATGTTTTCTTTTAACCAGTTTTAAGTAAGTTAATTTTAATTTTTTTAATTCGTATTTAGTGTATAGTTTATATATACATATATCTACACGTTGATTTATAATATGTATATATATATTCGGGAATTTTGGTTTTTAAGTTTTGTTCCTTTATAATTAGGACTTTTATTTTTAAAAGAATTTATAAATATAAACCCAAAATCGCCAATGAAACTTTTATCGCCAAATGTCACCAACGTAGTCGTCATAGTACGTAAGTACCAAAAATTTATATACAAAAAATTAGTATATAATTTTGTTTGTTTCTTTTTTGTTGCACAACAGGTTATGCAGACAGCAAGCAGCTAAAATAAAGTACTGAAGTGGTGATGTTAATATTGCTGTTCCAAAAAGTCGAAATCTGGCAGCTAGAATGCCAAATGCAGTTTCTACTGTTCATCTTGCTCATGACAGTTGTAAGTGTGATTGAAAATTCCTTTTTCTTTTGTTTGATGCTTTCCAGGATATGGCTTCATAATGTATTGAGTTAATGGAAGTGCATCATCTGCCACTATGACATTAATATTTGTTCCTGGTAAAGTGTTTGGTGCTGGTGAAAATAATTCACCACTTTCAACCAGTGATTTTAATTTGCTTTTATCCCAAACACCTCCATCACTGATTCTTCCATTGGTTCCTACATCAACATATATAAATTTTTAGTTAGCATCAACCAGGGCTAGTAGGAAAATACTAAAATCACCCTTATAGTTATAATAAGTTGACCCAGAACCAGGTGGAGGTTTAATTTTAATGCGCTTCCATCTAGAGCACCAAAACACATAGGAAAATTCCACTTTAAATAAAAATCTGTAGCAATTTCTCCTCAATGCTTGCTCGTCATAGGTATGTCCATGTATTTGGCTTTCAAGACATCATACAGCACTTTACACACAGATGGCAAGATACCCGAGATAGTATTTTGGGCAATTCTAAACTGATATCCCAATGAGCTCTGAGTTTCTCCTGAAAAATAACAACAGAATTAACTGCATGATATCTTTTTCATTTTAAATAAAAATCAGGTCATATTTTGAATAATTTAATAATGATGGACACTTACCTATGGCTAGAAATCGAAGAGTTAGTGATAACACTTCTCCAGCTGGTATGGATAATCTCATGTGTAACTTGTTTACCCATTATTGGAGAAACCAGGCTTAAAATTTCTTCAAATGTAGCAGTATCCACCCGCAGCCATCTACGATAACCTTCAGTGTCCTAAAAATTTAATAATTAACATTATTAAATTTCTAAGCAATGCTTAAGTTAATTAAGAGTTCATACCTTTAAAAGTCTGTATTTATGACAAAATCATCAAAAGCAGAAACACTGAATATGTATGTAATGCTTATATGTATACAAAAATTTAAGTAGATGTAAGTTTCCTTGACATAATACATGCGAAATGTACTAAAGAAGGTTTGAACTGAAGCAAATATCTTTAAAATGCAAAACTGATAAATATGTTATATATGTCATAAAAATCTAAAGAAATTCCTGAAATTTATCATATGCAGTTGAATTATAACTGCATGTAACCTAGAAACTGATTCAAAATTCGAATACTTGTCACGTAACTGCAACAGTTATAAATTCAACTGTTATAGCTGAGGAAGGATGAATGTAAAATTTCAGAGAATATGACACTAG
The DNA here is from genome assembly GCA_000611955.2 of Stegodyphus mimosarum. Taxonomy (NCBI): domain Eukaryota; kingdom Metazoa; phylum Arthropoda; class Arachnida; order Araneae; family Eresidae; genus Stegodyphus; species Stegodyphus mimosarum. Next base: position 33,017 of record KK113751.1, read on the forward strand.
GCTAACAGTATTATATAAAATTAATCACATAAATGCAGCCTAAATCTGTTATCGGGGCTGAATTCAGAAATGTACATATGTATGCATATGTGTATAAATATACGTGTTCATATATGCATGCATATAAGTATGTACATATGTATGTGTGTATATACACATATATCCATACACACACGCATATATACAGACGTTTCTGAATCCGCTCTCATTAACAGAAGAGTACTGAATAGTTAAACTTAAGTTATTTACATGTTAAACTTAGCTATTACATGAGAATCAAATGTAATCAGATCTAATAACCTAATTATACAAAAACAAAAAAAGAAGAAGGAAATCTGAAAGGTTTCAGATTTTAAATTACGTCCAAAAGTGCGTTTTTCAAACATTTTGTGTGTTTTATTAAATATCATGTTCTTCGCACTTAAGCAATAAAAAATCTGAAAGGTTTCAGATTTTAATACGTCCAAAGGGGCGTTTATTTAACATTTTGTGTGTTACCTTTATTTGTTAAATACCATGTTCTTTGCACTTAAACCATAAAATTGAGTTCAACAGCAATATCGCAAAATAATTTTAAATTGTGCATATCTTTAGAAATTTCGGTACACGCTCTCACGCGCTGGAGATAAAAATGTTTTTCTGTACAACGTTGGTATTGCTGGCTTTGAAATCTTTGAGTTTGCTAATGAAAAATTCGTTAAAGTTTTAGAGAATATTGTTACGAATTTCACATTTATTTGGCTATTTATTTAGAACTGTAATTAAAATTCCTTTTTATTTTCCCGTGCAACGCACGCAGACGATTTTTGAAGAGAAAGCTACGTCAAAAAAAAAAAAAAAAAAACATGCATACATTTATGCAGATTTTTCATTTTTTAAAATTTAATGCAGAGCGATAACATTTAGTGGCAACAATTTGAAAAGTGATATGCCGTTTTTGTGTTTCCGACGCAAAACGAAAGTAATAGTCCTTCGGGACTAAATCCCTTTGGACTAATTAATATGATTTTAACAAGGAAAGCCAAATTTATCAGTTTTTAGGTAGTTCTAACACTTTCTTTACTGTGTTGGACCATTTTCAAGAGGCCGGTAAATCATCATAATTAATTTTAAGAAGGCAATAAATAAAATAATGAAAAAATTTAGCAGAATGTAGCATAACTAACTAGAACAGAAGCAGTATAACTAACTAGAACAGAACAGTTACATCATATATTACTTACTAATAATTAAAATGTTAAAATTGGAATACTAAACACGAATGCAAGTACTCAATATGTATATATACATATCCATATATACATGCATATGTATATATGCATGTATATATGGATGTATGTATTCATGTACTCCATTTGTATATGTGTGTACATATGTATGTGCATACATTTTTTAATCTGGTCTCGATAACAGAAGACTACCTACCATAAAACATTTCCCAATTTTATGCTTTTAATATATACATATATTTTATACTTTGTTATGTAGTGAAATACATATTGCAGTACACACACATACAGATGCAAATACAACTACATAAAAATGTAAAGTGAATGAAAATAAAAATATTAAAAATTAAAGCATTTAAAAAACATCTTGACATGTATCTGCAGTCATTTGTAGTAAATTTCTGTCCTAAAAATTTAACTCTTTTAATCATTATGGAAAGTATTAATTAAGTTTTATGAATTACAAACTATCCACATTTTATTTGTAAAACACTGGATGCGTATGCACACATATTTAAACTTAGAAAAGAAATAGGTCTTACCTCTAACGCCAGTTCCCGCATTAAATTTTCATAGTAGCCAAGTGTATGCCGTATCAACAGCCATTGTCTTGCCCATGTTTTTCTTGTGGTCTTTCTGTTTATCTTGGTCAGGAAAGCAGCTGTAAATATAGATGCTCCATGAATGAAACATTCTTTTGAATTCGACGTTACGTTTGATGGCCGTGTTTACCTCGCTTTGAGAGCTGCTCCTGATGGGTCATTTTTTCGATCCGTCTACTGTCTATATGTGTCGCCAACTACATTAAAAATAGCTTATTTTGGTAGCCTTCATGTTTGTAATAGAGAACCAGTTTCCCCTTTACACGTTAACCCCAAAATGATCTATGGTGATTGTTGTATATCATGTGACAAAGCAGAAAAATCATTCCAAACAGTTGTTCTTCCGAAACAAACGGATGTGTGATAGCAGCCTTACAGTTTGGTTATTTTTTTCATCACGCCCTTGTTGCAATATTTCTACAATAATGATAATCAGGCATAGAAATAAAAACAACATTTTAGTCAAAAAGTATAATAATTTTAATTGATAAGAAAACAAATAAACAAAAGAACAAATTAGAAACTCTTTGTGACAGGTGAGCTGCTTGATGCCCATACAGTTTTTCAAATCACAGAAGATGATACAGTTATTCTCATTTTTTGCCCGACATTGATTTTCAAAAAATATTTAGTCTTTATTAGAGCAACAGCTGAAAACCAAGCTTCACACAGAAAGGATGTTGCAAAGGGAATGAGGATCCTTACAGCTTTAAAATTAAAGTTAGATGCTAAAATTTGATTGAAATTCAAAACTTCTAATTAAACTAATTTCTCTGCATTGTCTTCCACAAAGTATTTTGCAAACCAGTCAGTGAGCTTTCAAAGGTGTTCCACGAACAGGGACAACAATTCGTATAGAATGAGAACTTTACTAGAAGTTGTGTATTAGTATAATCTTGAGCACCATCGTCTTCAGTTTTTTTTCCACAACTCTAGCCTTTTCCTAAACGTTGAAATCTTTTCTACAAGTTTCCAGATGTGCATACATTGCCCTGTAGTAACAGATTCAAGAACTTTAATTTGTCAAACATGCTGCCCTGATATGTTAGTGTCAGCAAAAAGTCCGTTTTGGCAGAATTCTTAGCGATCGCATGACCTTCCTCTTTCAGAAAAGTGCAAAATTCTTGATGCTATCCGAAGGCCCGAGACTGGACATTGTTACGCGAAAGCCATTATGAACTGCAATAGTGTAGCTTAGCCATGTATTCAGCTTCCATATCCTTGCAGAGGGTTTTGGAAGAAAAAAATTGTTTTTAGCAGTCTAGTTTTTATGTAGTTCCCTATGCCTATGACATATTCTAATGCCATACTCAACTGAGGACTAAGTGATTTCGATGTTAAAGGCTCTCAGTAAATAATGTAGTTCGTCCACACAGCATGTGGTATTTGTGGTGCATGTGGCAAATAAATACCTGTAGTTTTGTATAGCAACTGTCATTGATTGAGCACCATCAATACATACAAAGATGCACTTTGTAGAGACATTAGGCATTTTTGGAAGCAGGAACCATGAAAAATATGCATTGCCTTCGCCGGGAATCGAACCACGGACCTCTGAAATTCCGGCTCAGTGTGCTGACCGTTACACCACGAAGGAACGCTAAGAACGTGGGAGATATACCTTATATACTCCCCTTTTTAAAGGGCGACTACGGTTTTAGGGGACCTAGTCGCCAAATCCTGGGTGTGGAGAGTCATCATCCACAACCCTTTTAGTTCGGGCGCCACTTGTAGAGACATCAGGCATTTTTGGAAGCAGGAACCATGAAAAATATGCATTGCCTTCGCCGGGAATCGAACCACGGACCTCTGAAATTCCGGCTCAGTGTGCTGACCGTTACACCACGAAGGCACGCTAAGAACGTGGGAGATATACCTTATAACTTTTTCCAATCTAAATCCTTTTCCATTATAAACTTGTCAAGCATTTTGAATAAGTCTTGAGCCTTTGCACTTCTGATGATGCTCTTACAGAACAAAAGATCTTCAACATTATCATTCAGGAAGCGTACACAATATATAAGATTTGCAGATTATTTTTAGCAGCCTCATCTAATTACAGACCGAGTTCCTTTTCTCTATCAACTGATCATTGAGATTCTGAGCTACACATTGAATTCTTCGTACATACAAGCTATACATTGAATTCTAATAGTGTTATTGCATACATATGCCTTAGAAATGAGTTTCTATACCATAAGATTAACTATGTCGACAGCAGTTCTTCTGTGATAGTGTTTGGTTTTTTGTACTTCATCACTCTGTGAACTACCTTGAAAGCCGCTAGCTGCGAGTTACTCAAAACTGGCACTTGTTTCGTAAACACACTGCCTTGCTTTTGTAAATCTTGCAACGTCCTATTAAAAAAATACGAGATTTGTCAACCAAGTAAGGGTGAATGGTCACAAGATATCTCTTTAGCTTACTTGAGTTGCATACGTCTGTCATCGTTGTTTACATCTACTGAAGTAAAAGCAAAATCAAAGTAACTTTCCTTGTAGCTACGACGTTTTCACCTCTTTTATTCAATGCTACTTTCGAAGCTTTGCCGCTAAACTATCGTTACTACTCTGTTTTCTTGTTTAATAAAAATCTTTTCATTTTTAAAAGGATCAGTATGGATTCAGATTTATTGCAATATTTTATCAAGATCACAACTTTTTTCTATAGACTAAGATTGCACAACTTTCCCCATCTGTTCCTGATCTTGATACTGACGAAAGTGAAAAAACAAAGCACGAACAGATGAGAAGTCAAAACTGCAGTCTTGTGACAAGAAGAAATAAGTGCAAAAATATACAAGAATAATTGAGTACAATCTGATGAAACAACATAAAATTATTACCAACTTAAAGAACTAAGTGACAGAATAATAGCACATTAAAAAGCAATAATTGAGAGTAAAAATCACTTTAGATTAAAAGGTGAAATAAAAATGTTAAAAATATAATTTTATATTTTAAATATAATATTAATGAAAGTATAATTAATAAAAAATATGGTCGAGTTTTCAATGCAAGTCTTGTTTCTTCATGTTCACGGTGCCCAGGGTGCCATAGCATACACTTTGGGAGCCCCTGACCTAAACTATAGTTACATAATGATTTTTTTCCCCCAAAATGCCACAAAAAATATGGTACTCTTCTGTTATCGAGACTAGCTTCAGAAGTGCATGTATGGATGTACGTGTATGCATGTATGGATGTACGTGTATGCATGTATATATGTACGTACATAATTTAAATGTATGTATACACACTTCAGCATCTGGTCCTGATACCAGAAGAGTACCAAACATACAGCAATAGATCCTTGTTCTTAAAACCAAAAGGCAGCTTATTTAGAATCAATCAGAATTACTTCAAACAAAAGCACAGACGCTAGCACCTTGTTATGCCATGCTAATTAATAATTGACACTAAATCGTGCTGCTTGGCACCTTCATGATTGAAAGGGCAATGCTTAAATATCTGTCATTTTTTTATTAAGTCAATTTTTAAGTAAGCTGCATGTTACATTATAATTCTCATGATACAGCACAGTAAAATATTCACAAAACTTTAGTGTAACAAACCAAATACCCATCAATTGCCATTTATCTGATTTCCTGCCATACAAAGTAATTTTGTTGAACACTGCACACTACAAAATTTTTCAATATTCTGAGGAACCAATTTAACTGAAAAAAAATCTTTATACTGAGAGAAAGATCTCTCCACCTCCAAACTCATTACAGATGAAAATTTTTTCTTTATATAAATGTCGAGTTCTGGTTCTAACTGATGAAGTCCAATATTTCTGGGTTCTTCATACAAGAATTCTCAAGTTTTGTCAAAAAAAAAAAAAAAATTCACATGGGTTTCCATGTCTTCTGATGTCTCAGTGATTTGCTTTATTAAAGGCTGTTTTTCATGTTTGATCTTAACTGTACTAAATTTAAAATTCTTCGCCACTCATGAGACTTTAGTAACTGGATTCCTCGATACATCAGTAACATTGTTATATACTATTATAAATTATTATTAATAATTTTTATAATATTAATAATGTGAACAGTTATTGCATAAAATTGTTAGGAACACCATTTTCAAGCTAATTGCTGATTTCAGCAAACACATGGTAGGTATACAACAGCACAGATCTAAGCACACCAATCATTTCAGGAACATTGTGACATTTTTTTTTCTTAAATATACTACACAGGTTTGCACTCTCATACTTTTCCCTCATGGTCACACAAAACCTGAGCAAATCCTACTTTGTTGCTAATACGTTCACAACATTCTCTTTAATAATCGGGAAGAAAATTAATCATTTCAAACAATTACATATTTCATTGAAATTAAGTACCTTTCAGTAAATGGTTGGCAAATAATATTCCAGACAAGTAAGCTGATCACCCAATGATATAAGAAACATATTTAGCAAATTGAACTAGCAATTCTATTCACAAATATAGCTTTGGAGGTTAATGTAATTCAAGACGTCCACCATTTTTCTAAATAAACCAAGCGACATTCCCATCATTTACTTTTAAATCGCAACCACAAACTTTTCAATAAAATAAGTACAGATTATCCCAGGAAATATTACAAACCTTAAAATTTTTACTCTATAACAGTTTGCGTTAACTGACTTTTAAAATACCTAAAAATCTGGCAAAAGATATTACATACGGATGCATTAATAAAATAATGACTTTTTTAGTTAGAAAAATCCTCTCGAATTTCTGTAAGAAATATTTCATTCGATGTTATAGGCGCCCTAGGAAAAAGGACAAAATTTTCTGTTATCACTGCATAATAAATGTGTGAATTTGTTTACCCCTTGAAAAAGGACGCCAAACTTATATATTAATTAGCAGAAATAAACAATTAGCATAAACAATGTAGAATAATCGTGAAAAATAAATAAACTGTTTATAATGTTAAATGCATAAACTGTCCATAATTTTAAAAGTCATGGCAATGTTTTATGTAAAGTTTTAAAAATTTCGGAACTGACTAAAATGACAATCGTAGTAATTCTGAAAATTGCCAGGTACCGAAATTCCACAATAAGAATAACAAAGGAATCCCTACCTGCACTAACATACCAACTACCAGCATGTGTGGCTCTCCTCACAGACGCCTGACAAGACATTCTGACTTCCCAGTAATTAATATAAACTATAAATATATTTTTGAAGTCCACTGAATCGAAACAAATACTGATTTATTTTATAAAAAAATACAATTCACAAACAGTCCTTTCAAATTCGCTACGAACGAAAACTTCTCTTTAAACTATTATGACAAGAGTTGAGTTGAGTTATGCCTGAGGATTTCGTAAAATTTGTGTGGGCGTTAAAATGATTCTGAAATGCTTTTCTGACAGTCTCTTCATGTTGTATTTAAGGAAAGGCAGTTTATTAACGTGTAACTAGTCGTACAACACCGAACTACCTGGTCGCTGGTAATCGTGAATGAGTCACTTTCCAGTTTACATTAATGAATTTCTCAGCTATGTAAATGATGTTGCAAAATACGCAAAATAATTTTTAAAAAATAAATAAATAAATAAATAAAATCTGAAAGGTTTCAGATTTTAATTACGTCCAAAGGGGCGTTTATTTAACATTTTGTGTGTTACCTTTATTTGTTAAATACCATGTTCTTCGCACTTAAACCATAAAATTCAGTTCAACAGCAATATCGCAAAATAATTTTAAATTGTGCATATCTTTAGAAATTTCGGTACACGCTCTCACGCGCTGGAGATAAAAATGTTTTTCTGTACAACGTTGGTATTGCTGGCTTTGAAATCTTTGAGTTTGTTAATGAAAAATTCGTTAAAGTTTTAGAGAATATTGTTACGAATTTCACATTTATTTGGCTATTTATTTAGAACTGTAATTAAAATTCCTTTTTATTTTCCCGTGCAACGCAAGCAGACGATTTTTGAAGAGAAAGCTACGTCAAAAAAAAAATAACTAACAAAGAAACATAAGCACTAAATTGAAAAGTGATACGCCGTTTCTTGTGAAACAACGCAAAACGCCCAAACGAAAGTAATAGTCCTTCGGGACTAAATCCCTTTGGACTAATAAAAATAAATCTGAAATATTTTAAATTATGCCCAAAGGAGCGTTTTTTTAAAGTTTTGTGTGTTACCTTTATTTATTAAATATCATAGCAATATTCGCAATATAATTTTAAATTGGGCATGTCTTTAGAATTTCCAATACACAGCTCTGCGGTTTGGAGATAAAAAGAATTTTTTCCCCGTAGAGTGTTGCCATTACTCGCTTTTAAATCTTTGAGTTTGTTAATCAAAGATTCGTTAAAGTTTTACAAATTATGAAATAGATAAAGAAATAAATTTTAAAAAATCTGAAATATTTCAGATTTTAAATTACGTCCAAAGGGACGTTTATTTAACATTTTGTGTGTTACCTTTATTTGTTAAATACCATGTTCTTCGCACTTAAACCATAAAATTCAGTTCAACAGCAATATCGCAAAATAATTTTAAATTGAGCATATCTTTAGAAATTTCGGTACACGCTCTCACGCGCTGGAGATAAAAATGTTTTTCTGTACAACGTTGGTATTGCTGGCTTTGAAATCTTTGAGTTTGTTAATGAAAAATTCGTTAAAGTTTTAGAGAATATTGTTACGAATTTCACATTTATTTGGCTATTTATTTAGAACTGTAATTAAAATTCCTTTTTATTTTCCCGTGCAACGCACGCAGACGATTTTTAAAGAGAAAGCTACGTAAAAAAAAAAAAAACATGCATACATTTATGCAGATTTTTCATTTTTTAAAATTTAATGCAGAGCGATAACATTTAGTGGCAACAATTTGAAAAGTGATACGCCGTTTTTGTGTTTCCGACGCAAAATCGCAAAACGAAAGTAATAGCCCTTCGGGACTGAATCCCTTTGGACTAATAAAGCAAATAATTCTAAATTCCAAATTTTGTCTTCCAGATATTCAGGTGGAGACGTACAGTCGGTCCCAAAAGTATTTGAACATCGGTACCATTCAGAAAATATATTTTTCAGGTGAAAAAACAAAATGGTAGCTCAAGCCAATCTTGGTTAAAATTTTTTGTTTTTAACAAAATTCTGTATCAGCTTAAAAGTGTCGTCCTCATTTCATACTTGAAAGCGTTACTAGAAATTTTGGAAAACTAAACAGCAAAATTGCTTTTTTTCCATATATTCCATAATGCATACCGTGGGAATCTGGAGTCTGAACGAGTTGCCAAAACTGTGAATATTTTCGGTTTCTTAGTAGTTTACAATGGCTTCATCACAAATTTCCAATAAACTGCTTTCATTATTCATCTTCCTCAAGATTGAAAAAACATTGAGAGGAAATGAATTCAGCAAGGTTCACCTTTTCTGATAAACTCTTCAAACTTATCCTGACGAAACTCTATCACAATATTGGGTAAACTGTTAAGTTGTAAAGGAAGAAGTAATTTATTTTAAAGTTGGTTGGGGAAAATAATCCACTGTGGAAATTCATTATTCCTTTTTCCCATTATGAGGGTGGAGGGAAGAAGGTTTTATTTAGATTGGAGGACCGTATTGTAATAAATCTCTAACAATAGAACGTTATGATCTGAAGTGAAACATGGAAGGTGTTTATATACACCGAAATAAAGTCATTAAAGTAGCAGGCTTAACTATAAAGATATTAGGAACAATGTAATGCATTTTCCAATAATTTCCTTTTCACACTTCTATGTTAATAGCATGAATAGAAAGAGGAAAAACTTGTGTGTTATGGAGCATCCAGGTTGAAGGACCATGTTGTGTGGAATCTTTAATAACCCGCAATGATAAAACGTTAAAGTGAAACTCTGAAAGATTTATATCGATAACGAGGAGATCATTCTCTGAGAAATTTTAACGTCTCACCGACTTGGAAAAATCACTCAGAGAAAATCTGAGTCAAAATTAAAAAAAGAAACGACATTTCCAAGAATAGATGAGTCATGCAATCTATTTTTTTAAACATGACTCATCCATTAGTGGAAATGTCGTCTCCAAATAGAAAAATAAGCAAAAGTGTTTTTTTAGTCCTACAGGGCTTTGTCCCTAACGGACTATTGTTTTCGTTTTGCGATTTTGCGTCGGAAACATTAAAAGTCTGAATCACTTTTCAAACTGTTGCCACAAAATATTGAAGCCCTGTATTATATTTAAAGAAATTAAATAATGAAGACTGTGCATAAATATATGTATATTTCTCCAAATGTGATAAAACAGCGGTTCCTAGAGCCATCGAATTTTGAATGACGTAATCCTGCTGTGAAATATGGGCATCTGGAAGTCCAAATTTGAAATTTGTTTCATAATCGATTTCATATTTTGTAAAACTTTAACGAATTTTTGATTAACAATCTGAAAGCAAGCCATGGCAACGTTGTACAGAAAAAAACATTTTTATCTCCAACATCTCCAACTGTGTATAGGAAATTCTAAAGATATGCTCAGTTTAAAATTATTTTGCGATATTGCTCTTGAGCTGAATTTTATGGTTTAGGCGCGAAGAACATGATATTTAATAAATAAAGGTAGCACACAAAATGTAAAAAAAAACGCTCTTTGGAAGTAATTTAAAATCTGAAGCCTCTCAAATTCTCTTTTTTTTTTAAAATTCCGATTCAGATTTTCTCTGAGAGATTTTTCCGAGTCGGTGAGACGTCAGAAATTTCTCAGAGAATGAGCTTATCATTATCTATATAAATCTTTCCAAATTTCGCTTCAAACATTAAATCTCTGCATGCTGTAATAGGAAGTGGATTTAATACAATAGTCTTCCACATTACTTTCTCGATAAAAGTTTTTTATGAAAGGTAGGAAATATTTTACATTTCTTTTAACAATCTTAGATTTCGGTACCGTTGAGGTTCTTTGTAATATACTTGACTAACCTTTTCCAATACCAGAAAATTGTTCATGAATGAGTCGCAATGTGTACAATGCAACTGTTAAATTTTTTTCAGTGATGCCGTAGATGTTACATGGACCCTAACAGCAAAAGTTTTAAACACAAACGACACATCTATTTTGGATCAGACTCATCTCCAATTTAGATTTAAATACCTTCAACGAAAATGAAATTTTTTGGGGGGAGGAGGGACGTGAAAACGGAGTCACTTTCCCAACTGAACAAAATGAAGAAAACAGTTTCCAGCTCCTGTTCGGGGTAAGATGACAAAATTTGAAATGAATAGATCAATCTCTCATATTACCCATTCTCAGCAAAAAGGAGGAAGAGAACCGAATTCTATACCTGACTACCAAATTCCGTTTCTCCACCAAAAACGGCTAAAGAACACTATTAAAGTTTAGAAATTGCAATGGACCCACGATAATTCCAATACCCAAAAACTGTTAATAGGTTTAACTGTAATGTAATCTTTTTAAACTTTAGTCATTTATTACATTTTACTTCTAAGAACACCGTTGATGTTTTTAGAAGTCACGTTAAAGAGTTCTGTGTCAACACCGTTGATCAAAACAGGATCTATTATGAGGTATCCAGATTGGAGGAGCATGTTGTATTAAATTTATCTTCTTTAACAACCCAGTATAATATAAAGCGAAACGGGAAATACTTTTATAAAGTTCATTCTTAAACAAAATGTCTGGTGAATATCTCTCAGAGAAATCAGAATTTTTTTAAAGATATTCTTCAGTAAGGGTATAGCTTTCACTTTTTTTTTTACTATAAAGAATTCTTTTCGACACCGTTGATGTTAAAAGACCATAATGGTTAATCTTTCCCAATAACCATGTGCTAATAGGTTTAATTCTATTGATTAGCAGTCACGTAATAATTTTTTTACAGTTGAAGTGTTTCATTTTCCCCCCTTCAAAGAATTCCTCTTAAGACTGTTCATATTCAGACGCTATCGTGGCTGGTGTTAACAGAATTAATGTAATTAGTAGTCATGTAATCATTTTTACATTTGAAGTATTTCTTTTTTATAAGAATGTTTTCTCTCAACACCGTTAATGTTCAGTGGCTGCCGTAGCTAATCTCCCCATGATAATTTCAATATAATTTTAATATACAGTGGTGTGCAAAAATTAAGGACGAAGTCGAAAAATTAGCATATCAGCTGAACGAAGAGGCAGAGCGGACAGGAAGACCAATCAGGAGATTAAGTAAGGTAGCACATGCGCAGATATCCAGGTAGACGTAATGGGGGAGTGTCTGAGTAGTATAAAGCATGTTGTCTGTGTAAGATCAGTATTTCTGGCAAAGAGACTGCACGCCGTATAGCAGTTAAAATCACACCGAGTTGCTGCCTCAGCGAGAAATGGCGAATAATCAATCCGTTAGACGACATCTGGATGCTTTTACCCGAGGTCGAATCATTGGGAAGTTGGAGGAAGGCCGCAGTGTGACAAGTGTGGCTGCACAGTTCGAAATTGCTCACAGCATCGTTTCACGACTTTGGAGACAATTTCAAACTACAGGAACAGCTATCCGGGGGTTTAGTAGTGGTCGTCCACGAGGAACCACACCCGCAGATGATCGGTATATTTCCTTACAGGCCAGAAGAAACAGGCGGCAGACAGCGGGAGAAATCGCTAGACACACGACACAGGCGACTGGACGACCGATATCGCGTTTTACCGTGGCCAGAAGACTGCACGGTGGTGGTCTGTTTGCACGACGCCCTGTACGGTGTGTACCTCTAACGCCTGCCCATCGGAGAAGGCGTTCTCTGTGGTGCCGGGAACACCGGAATTGGAGAGACAATGAATGGGGACGAGTACTCTTTACAGATGAGAGCAGATTTAGTCTGAGTTGCGATTCTAGACACATACACATCTGGACAGAGCGGGGAACACGCAATAACCCCTTCAACATCATCAAAAGGGACTGTTTTGGAGGTCGCGGAGTTCTCGTTCGAGCAGACATAATGCTTGGTAGCCGGACCGACCTTCATATCTCCCAAGGAGGTTCGTCACCTGGGACTGCTATTGTAACGAGGTTCTTCTTCCTTACATGCGTCTTTTCACAAGGGCTATGGGTCCTCAGTTCCTCTTGATGGACGACAACGCTCCACCTCATCGCACATGTCGAAGAGTTGTTGGAGAGTGAAGATATTGAACACATGGATTGGTCGGTAAGGTCTCTGGATCGAAATCCCGTCAAGCATGTACGGAACGTACTAGGGAGACCCGTGACAACACGTAACTTATCGCCAGTAACGATTCCGAAACTGCGATTGGTGCTACAAGAGGAACGAGCAGCAATGTCTCAACAGCTCATTAACAATCACATATCCAGCATGCACAAATGATGTGAAACCTGCCTAGCAGTCAGGAGAGATCATATCCCCTATTAAAGACCGGATGTTTCTTGCTGGACACCCATCACAGGGATGTTTCGGCCTTCAGTCGGATTGCGCTCCATGCTACTTTTTCAAAAAAGCTTCTTTTTATCCCTCTGGTTTCTCTTTTAGTAAGTGTTGCTTACAATACTCATGTCCTTACGTATTGGGGATCTTACGGTATTAAATGTGTTGATTTGGAAAGCTTTTGTAGAAAGTTATATTGAAAAAACCGTCTCGTCCTTAATTTTTGCACACCAGTGTAATGTAATCAGCAGTCGTGTAATCGTTTTACACCCGAAATGTTTCATTTTTCCCTTCAAAAAATTCTCACCACCGTTTATGTTCACAGTATCTATAAAATTCCAAGACAAGAAAATTGTTAATCGGTTTAACTATATAATGTATCAGTAGTTGTGTCGTCTTCTGTTACATTTCAATTATTTTCACACCGTTTATGTTTAGAATCTGGCTTGCTGATAAAATATCTAATACAATTCCAATAATAGTAAATTGTTCATATAATGCATGATCTCATCAACGTTTTTTTTTTGATTTCATCTCTGCTTGAAATGAATTCTTTTCTACACCGTAGGTGTTCAAAGTCCTATAAAAATTCTCATGAGAATTCTAGAAAATCGGTCACAGGTTTAACTAAAATGCCACAAGAAAATCTTTTTGCTACTCACACCAAAGAATTCTATGTCAATACCGTGTATGGAAACAAGAAGAGTTTTCTGTTGCGGAGAATCCAGATTGGAGAAATATGTTGTATGGAATCTTCAACAGACCGTAATGATTTAAAGCGGAACAGGGAAAGATTTATATAGATAACGAAAAGCTCATTCTCTGAGAAATTTCTAAAGTCTCAATGACTCGGAAAAATTTCTCAGAGGAAAACCTGAATCAGAATTTAAAAAGAAAAAAAAATCCGAAAGGTTTCATATTTTAAATTACGTCCAAAGAGTTGTGTGTTTCCTTTACTTATTAAATATCATGTTCTTCGCAATTAAACCATAAAATTCAGTTCAACAGCAATATCGCCTCTGTGCGTTCTAGATAAAAAGATTTTTTCCCGTAGAGTGTTGCCATTGCTCGCTTTCAAATCGTTTGAGTTTGCTCATCAAAAATTCTCAAACGTTTTACAAAATACGAAATCGATAATAAAACAAATTCCAAATTCAGGCTTCCAGATGCGCATATTCGGGTGGAAACGTACGTTATTCAAAATTGGATGGCTCTAGGTACCGTTGTTTTATCACATTTCGAGAAATATACATACATTTATTCACATTTTTCATTATTTAATTTCTTTAGATATAATACAGGGCTGCAATATTTTGTGGCAACAGTTTGAAAAGTGATTCAGACTTTTAATGTTTCCGATGCAAAATCGCAAAAGGAAAAGAATAGTTCTTCAGCGACAAAGTTCCTTTGGACTAAAAAAAAAAACTTTTTGTTTTAAAAATAAACTTTTTCTTGTTCTATTTGGAAACGTAGTTTCCAAGAGCTTAACCTATTTTTAGAAACATGACTCATCCAATCAGGGAAATGTCGTCTCCCAATGGGAAAAGAAAGAGTTGATCAACTTTAAAACAATGTTTCCAAGAGCTTAATCTATTTTTAGAAACATGATCCATCCAATCTTGGAAATGTCGTCTCCAAATAGAAAAGAAAGAGTTTATTTTTAAACAAAATTTTTTTTTTCATTCTGATTCAGATTTTCTGTGAGAGATTTTTCTCAGTCGGTTTCCCAGTTTCCAGTTAGAAATTTCTCAGAGAATGAGTTTATCGTTATCTATACGAATGTTTCCAAATTTCACTTTCACAAAACATTTTTTCACGAAACATTAAATCCTGTATGCTGTAATAGGAGATGGATCTAATATGACATGGTCTTCCACGTTCTCCATAACTCTTTTTCATGAAAGGTATGAAATATTTTTACTTTTCTGGGTAAAATTTCTGGGTTTCAGATTGATAAAAATCATTACTGACCGTTGAAGTTGTTTGTAATATATTTAGGTAAACTTTTCCAATACCCGAAAATTTTTCATGTAAGAATCGTAATGTATACGTCTCTAAAACTTTTTCAATGATATCGTAGATGTTACACGGTCTGCAAAAGTTTTAAGCACAAACGATACATCTATTTTGTATCAGACTCATCTTCAATCTGGATTTTAATACTTTCAACACAAATGAAATTTTTTTTCGGGAATGAACTTGAAAACGGCGTCACCTTCCAAATTGAACACAATGATCGAAATATTTTCCAATTCTCGTTTGAGGTAAGATAAGAAAATTTGAAATTAATAGATCGTATTATTTTAAACCCTTTCTCACTAAAAAAGTGGGAAGAGAACTCAATTCTATACCTGATTACCAAATTCAGTTTTTGTTCTCCACCAAAAACAGCTTGTTCATTTTTTTCCTTTTCACAATAAAATAATCTTTCACCATGAAACACTTTTTTACTTTCAAGGGGGGTCAGTAGAATCTCTGTGTGTTATTCTTTTTCAATCATCCAAGAAATGAGTTTCCAAAAAAAATTTTCATTCCGACAAAGAATTCTAATACGTTCGTCAAAATGCAGAAAACGGAATATTTACGATGCTTCGAGTGTTATTGAAATACCAGAAGGGATTGATTGAAATTGCTACTTTCTAGATGAACCTTCCACATTATACCTGTTAGGATTCAGCAAGTTAGTTAGCAAGTTTCCGATGAACAGGGGGAATTGTTTCAACTTATCATCAAATCATCTAAATGATACAATTTAACGGGAAGGCACAAACGTGTCTTCTTTCAGAAAGTTGTAAAGAAGAAATTGTGATATAAATTTGGCTGAAAAATATTTTTCTTAAAAATTTGAAAATCTGTTTTGTTCATGAGAGTCCAATAAAACTATTAAATTGAATTTCTTAACATTATGGAGTGGATGGGAAAAGGCTGGATGGAGAGAGAAATATCTATAAACTGCAAAGTTATTCATCCCTGTAAAGAATATGTTACATAACTTCCACAAGACTTAAACTCGGAAGGTTTATACAGATAGAGAAAATGGGAAAATGATAGAATTGTAAAATATTTCATACCTTTCGTAAAGCATTTTCATGATGGAGAAATGTAGATCAAGATTGGAGGATCATGTTGTATGAAATCTCTAACAGCCCGTAATGATTTAAAGTGAAACTCCGAAAGATTTATGTAGATAAGACAAGCCCTTTTTCTGAGAAATTTCTAAAGCCTCACCGACTCGAAAGAATCTCTCACAGAAGAATCTGAATCATAATTTAAAAAAAACTTCAGACTTTTTGGTTAATAGTTTGAAGTCTAAACTTTTGCATCCTTGGATTCCAAGAATAATAAGTTGTTTAGACTTCAAATTATTAACCAAAAAGAATTAAGTTTTTTTTTTAAAATTCTTATTCAGATTTTCTCTGAGAGATTTTCCCCAGTCCGTAAGACCTTCAAAAATTTCTCAGAGAATGAGCTTATCGTTATCTAAATAAAGCTTTCCAAGTTTCGTTTCAGACATTAAATCACTGCGTGCTCTTCAAGATGCTATACAACTTGGTCCTCCCATCAGGATAATGGAAAACCTTTTCGTTTCCTTCCCCGTGAATGATAGGGAAAAGAATATTTTAAAGTGAATATGAAAGAACTGAAATGTAAAACGATGACTGATACATTATTATTTACCCCAACCTATTTTCTGGACCATCAACGATGTTGGAAAGAATTTTGTAAAGGAAACGCTTGAAATGTAAAATGATCACTGAGAGTTGAAAACGTTGAAATGACATTTGCTACTGATACATTTATAGTGACAACTACTAATACATTTTTAATTGAAATCAGCTCATCATCAACGGTGTTGTAAAGGAATTGAAATGCAAAAAACGATTACTGACACATTATAGTAGGCAACCATTTTTTTTGTGGACCATCAGCGATGTCGAGAAAGAATGTTTTGAGGTAAAGCCTTGAAATGATATTTGCTACTGATATGTTCGTAGTGAAAACCTTATAACATATTTTATAATTGAAGTCGACTCATCATCAACAATGATGAAAGAGATTGAAGGAAAGAATTGAAAAGGTTAAGGGATGACATCTTATTGGGAATGATTTGAAAATTGATGCAAAAAAAATTTGCTGAATCTATTTCAAGTCACTCCATACAGAAAAAATAGGTAGTTCAATACTTCTAGTACTTAAGGAATGTTTGGATCCACTGTAAATTTCTTTTTATTATTCTAGATAGCCATGAATATTCAAAGGTATGAAAAATTGCTAGAATCACGTAAGATGATCATCCTTTCATGGTATGGAAGTTCGCTGAATAGATTTAAACAATTTTTCTGTTTTGGGTATTGAAAGTCCCAAAACAAAATCAGCGGTGTCAGCAAGAAATTTTCTTTGAAGTGAAAGGGAAAGCCATTAAAATGATGAAGAGGGAAACTATTTTTAAATTATGAAAAATGATATAGTAACATAGTTCAACGGGAAGACACAAATAAATGTGTCTTCTTTCAGAAAGGTGTAAAGGGGGTTGTGAGAAGATAGCGTGCGTAGTTCAGCGTAGTAAAGAAATGCGTTACCAACGAATATAATTTAATTATTTATTATTGGAGAGTAGAAATAGTTACGACAGAGAGTAAATTTGCGAATCAGCGTTCTTTCTCTGCGCAGCGGAATACACCAGAGGCCAATTAGTAGAGACTAAACATTACTTTCCAGTTGCCAGATTTAACATATTAACATAAGAACTGCACAACAACAAAAATGCGATGAGAAAGTGCTTCGTAAGACAAACGATGAAGTTACAAGTACGGAACATCCCGCCCGGTGTTGAAATATTACATTATTTCAAATATTTAAAATAAAATATGAATACAAACTTACAACAGCATAACATACAACAAATACTAATTAATAATCCAAGAATAAAAATAAATTATCCAGCAGTAGAAATACAGTTATCCATAATGGGTAAAATACAAATTTTTGAAATTGGTCTTCTGAAAACACCCATTGGCGTGCTTACGTCTACAACTCCGTCAGAGTCTGGGATTATCTTAACAATTCGACCAAAGACCAATTGCAAATGGGAAGTTGAGAGTCCTTTAATAAAATTAGCATGCCAGGAGAGTTATATTTGGCTTTTTAAGCACCCACGTAGAGCGCTGTTGCAGATGGCTTAGATATCTATTTTGCCAGCATTTCCAAATGTTTTGAACTAATTTTTGAGTCCTCTGCCACCTATTTAGAAGATTATCTCTTTTGCCAATTAAATTTGGTTCTGGGATGGCATTTATCGGTTTCCCTATCAGAAAATGTTCAGGAGTTAATGCTTGAAAATCATCTGTCTCAGTAGATAAGGGTGAGAGTGGCCGCGAATTGAAGATGCCCTCGATTTGAACCATTACTGTTAGAAATTCTTCTAGAGTTAGCTTAGCGGAACCTACCACTCTCTTTAGATAGTACTTGAAGGCCTTTACACCCGCCTCCCAAAGGATTCGGGAAATTGGGTGCCCTAGGAGGCAAAAATTTCCATCTGATACCTTCTGCGGCTAACAGGCTCGAAATGTCCTCACTGTTTAACATTAACTTATGCAAACATTTTTAACTCTGCAGAAGCTCCAGTGAAGTTAGCTGCGTTATCGTTAAAAATAACTGAACTCTTGCTGCGGCGTGCAAAAAATCTCTTTAAGGCAGCAATTAGAGCTTCTAAAGCAAGATCTGACACAAATTCCATGTGAGCAGCTTTAGTCGCTATACATACAAATATAGCTACATAGATTTTTTAAAAGGCACCCTTTCTTTGGCCTTTGCATTTAATTTCAAAGGGTCCACATAAACCTATTCCTACATTTAAAAATGGGGAACTAGGCGTTCTGAGGGAAGATTTACCACAATCTGGTTTGCAACAATTGGTTTATTCTTAAAGCATTCCACACACTCATGGACGACCTTTCATACCGTATTTCTGCCACCAATTGGCCAATATTTAAAACGAACGCTATTTAGTAGGGCTTGAGGACCTACGTGAAAATCTCGCTTGTGATAGTATTGAAATATTAGAGTTACTGGTTTATTTCCAGCTGGTAGAATAACCGGATGTTTACGACTGAAATTTAAATCTGAACGTGGAAGTCTACCACCAGCTCCTGTTAATTCATTGGATGGATCTAGAAAGAGATTCAAAAATTGAAGCTTACTCGTAGGTGGAACTGAAGATCCCCTTTCTAAAGCTGATATCTCTGCAGGAAAATACTTTACTTGTAAGTGTTCTAGCAAATAATTTTCTGCTCCTTCATATTCCTCGCATGTGAGCCCTCCTGTATGCGTATTAAGAGATGTGCACCTTCTGCAAAATCTAAAAATAAAGGCTAAAATTCTAATTAGTTTATGAAAATTGTTACTGATATTAAGTAAGCTATTAAAAAAAGAGTCATTATTTAAACTTAATGTCACTTTAGAAACAGGCTTGAGTTCATCAGTATAAAGTTTGTGAGTTGAACTATTGGCGTTTTGCAAAGTCTGAAAAGAATAGGTGAATTTTGAAAAGTCTTGTCCTTTCCACCGAAGTTAACTAACGGCAAGTGCTTTAACGTCCAGTCCTCTCGAGATCAAGTCTGCTGGGTTGAACTCTGAAGGAATATGATGCCATTCGAACTCTTTAGATATATGCTGGATTTGTGATATTCGATTGTTTACAAATGTCGTAAGCAGATTTGAAGGAGTCTTGATACATGCTAGGGCTATTGTAGAATCGGAGTACAATTTCACAGAATCTATTTGAAGTTTGACAGCTGTTAGGACCTTTTCCGTTAGTTTTTCGAGAAGAAGGCATGCAGAAAATTCTAGTCGTGGAATTGTAATGAATTTTGTAGGGGCAACGCGTGATTTGCTTCAAAGAAGTGTATTGTTTACTTCACCGGTGCTGGACACAATTTGGATGTATATCACGCATCTTCAAAGGCTTACGGTGGTAAGCCTTTGAAGATGCGTTTGAGAAACCTTGAAGTACTACCAATTTGGTATCGGGTTTTAAAAAACATCTTGGCACATGAATATATTCCAAATGTGGTAGTGTTCTAATGAAGTTTTCCCATTGTTCGGCAATATTTGGAGGTAATGTTTCGTTCCAATCTAGCTTAAGCAACCATAACTGTTGCATGAAGATTTTTGCCTTAATAATAACAGGACCCAAGAGTCCGAGTGGATTATAGATGCGTGCTATTTGAGATAGTACATCTCTCTTGGTGAAGTTAAGATTAGCGTTTATGCTTACCTTATACGTAAAGGAGTAGCTTAAGCTATTACAAAACATTCCTAGCGTTTTAACGATTATTTCTTCAGAATTTCGATCAAGCGTGAACTCTTGCAGTTCAGTGAATAGTACCTTATTACTGCACCACTTATGCAAAGTCATTCCTCCCCTTTGGAGAAGCTGTTTTAATTTTGACATAAGTTTTTCTAATTCGTTGAATTCTGAGGAACTAGAAAGGCAATCGTCCATGTAGAAATCCCGAAGAACTGCTCTTGAAGCTAAAGGAAAGTCTTTTCTCTCATTTAAGGCAATTTGTTGCAAAACTTTAGTGGCTAAGTATAGGGCAGACGCGGTCTCATACGTTACAGTTCGTAATTGGTAAACCTTAATCGGCGGGAATTTGTTATCTTCCCATAAGATTTTTTGCAGCTTAGTTTGCGAAGGATTAACTTCAATCGTTCTGAACATCTGTTTGATGTCAGCAGTAAAGGCGAAAATGTATTTTCTAAATATAATCAGAATCGAGAAGAGGTCTTCTTGAAGCACTCTTCCTTTGCACAATAAATCATTTAAGGAATGCCCGTTGGACGTTTTCGAAATCGCATTGAAGACACCGTGGTAGGACGCAGTACGTCGTGGTGTGGCAGATAATACTCTTCATCTATAAGTGTATCTTCTTTCACCTCCTCCATATGATCCAAATTTTCATATTCATTAAGAAATTCTACGTAAAGTGTTTTCAAGGTAGGATCACGTTCCAAGCATGTTCACAACTGATCTAGCCTTTTCAATGCAATTTCTTTAGAGTTTCCTAACATTGTTTCCGTAGATTCTGGCATGAGTAGCCTTTCAACCACGTATCTACCGTCTGGTTTCCTATAATGTGTTTTCGCGAAGTGTTCATTGCAATAATTTAATTCTCCATTACGAATTTTGCGCGGTTCCACTTCTTCTATTTCCCAGAAGCTTGTGAGGGTTTTGTTGAGAGTTTTAAAGTTTAGACGAGAAACGGTATTTTGGTGAAGAACTCGTTAAAGATATTTCCCTTTTTCTTAAATCTTTTACTTTAAAAGGGGTCAAAACATAACGAAAAGGATTGAAACGTAACAGGGTGACGAATAGTTCAACCTATGCACCATTTTTTTTATCTGAATCACCCAAGGTGTTGAAACGATTGAAAAATTTAATTTTTCATGACCGTTGTACCTAATGAATAAATGGGAGACATCTCTAAGTCCAAAGCACATTTTCTCTTTAAACCGGCTGTATTCTTAAGAAAAAAGAATGAAGAAGAGATACAGCATTAGTGATTGTGTTAGGGATCCTAATTTCACACCCATTGATCAAAATATACATTTACTTTAAAATCAACTAAGTAAATTCAGATACAGATATTGAAACAAGAATACTTCACAGATTAGATAGGAGCGCGGTGAACTTAACTGATAATAACGGAAAAGCATGCAAAGGACAGAGGTTTAATTAATTATAGCAAAGCACTCGAGGGCTATTTGTGTAAGGGGAGAGACGCCTTTGTGGAGGAGTTTCTAAAGTAACTAGCCCGTATATATTTTACACATGAAGAAAACCACGAAAATGCCTATGCAACTAGAACGTTAGCCGGGATTCGAATTCCTGTAAAGAACTAAGAAAAAGACTCATTCGTGGAAGACTTCCTAAGGAAAATTTGCTTTATTATACACATGAGCTGCATCCTGTATTTTAATTTATATAGTTTCAAGTAAAAACTTTAAGTAATTGTTATATATCTAGGGATTTTGACCACACTAGTTTGTAATACGAATTACTAGAACAGTCGCAGACGTATAAGAGAAGTATGCAATATCCACGTGAATTTAAAACCCATCTTCCGTCTTACGGCTTTGTTCACACGCTTAAGCGATTATTCGCTTGTTAGTGTTCGTGGGATTCTAAGTTAGAACTTTAGAATTTGTCAGGACTGAGTGTTCCGTGCATACTTTTCGCGAACATATTTGTGAAGAGTTAAAGTCCTGATCTTGAACAGGGAGCTGAATGCAGCTATGTTCAGTGGAAGTGGTAGAATAACTGCACGCAAGGAGGGTTTTAAAATTACCCTTTTATTAAACTACTATTTACAGCCACTTCCCAACTCGGAAGGGATAACAGAAAATAATGACCGCACTTGAGTCTAAACTGAACAATCAAGTACTTTAAAATAAAGCTAAGTAGAAAATTAAGAAGTCGTTGCTATCAGAGCTGTAAACGCGAGGTTGGTCTCTATGCTAAACTATCAATGATGCATAGCAAGATTTGGCTAACACTAACGCACTTAGATTACTTCAATAAGTAATAGAGTAACAGCGCTAAGGCTTAGAATTTAAATACTAGCTAGTCAGGCGAACGTCGAACACAGCCGCAGTGATCTGAGACTAAAAACTCTCTCACACCGAGAAGTTCCTTGCTAACCTTTTAAATACAAAACTTGGCTCCACTTCAAATTAGCATGAAGCTGAAACGCGCGATAATTCTAACGGGAAGTTGAAATAAGCGCTCATAGGAAAGAGAAATTAACATAAAACTTTGTTAGTTTAAACTAAAACCTTACAAGTTAAATAAGTAAAACCCCATATTTGCCCCCCGAAAGTGTTCTTAACGAACCATGCCTCTAGGTAGTGAAGATTTCTCGTTGACCCCTCCCATCTTTCAGTACCCTGAACCACAAACAAAACCCATGGAGGGATTCGGATTTATCATAGAAACTGAGAACGGCGATGAAACCAACAGCAAGTTTTGACTGCAAAGGATCCGTAATGACCTTTCTGGAGCAGCTCGACCTACACTTCACATTATATCCTGTCAACCAGCCACAGAGAATAATCATCGCTACAACGAATTTAAAAAGTCAAGAACTAAGCTAGTACAAGAATATTGGCCAGAGTTTGTTGGGGGATCCAGGCTCCGAAACGTATAAGTGGGAGAATTAAAAAAATTCCCTATTGAAAGCATTCCCAGCTGTAAAAGACCGCGCAAGACTCGAATCAGAATTATTCAGTAAATAACAAACTAATGTTGACGAATTAACAGATTGAAATATAATACGAATCTAAGGAAGATTCATATTGTCAAATTATTATATGGAAAAAGGCCCGACATGAAATCATCGAAATAATTTTGTCACGATTGCTTCCATCAATTCAGGACTTTCTTGAAGTTAGAAATCCGCAAACGCTAGAAAGCTTATTTGAACTAGCTGTCAAATTTAGGAGTACTCGAATGGCCATAACGCGCGTGCGAAGAATTTTACGCAGTGTTCAAGGTTTCACGCTCAGACGAAACCTCATGGTCAGCAGAATTCTATAGGCAAGAGGGGAAAGTAGCAAGGCCGGACAGAAGGAAAGCCGGTCAGATCAAAGCGAGGGGACATAAAAAGCAGTTTGACCAAGGGGTAGAAATAAAGAATTTAAACCAGTCACGGTGACTAGAAGGAGGGTGAAGTCACCGTGTGAGAAGGTATATCCGTCAGAAATCAAGCTGAATACGGCAATCGTACAAAATTTGGCCTTGCCAGAAATCCAAATACTACTAAACGACGTTCCTACGACCGCCTTACTGGATACCGGGGCTCAATGCAGCTTCCTGCAGGATTTTTTTAAAAAGCATTTTCATCGTTACAGGCTGTTTAAGACAACGGGACAACGCGTGATTGCTGCCGAAGGCAAACAGTGTGCCTGCTTGGGAAAAGTGGGGCAGCATGTTCAAATAAAAAATGAGACGCAAAAAATTAATTTTCTTGTTATAAAGAACTTATTAACCGCAGTCATATTGGGGGTTGATTTCTTACGCGCGGCTAGCGCAAAAATTAATTTCAAAGATTCTACCTTACAAGTCAAGATGGATAAAACGGAAGTTGAACAAGCGGCCATGCCAGAACATGAGCTGAATCACCTCGAAAAACGGAAAAAAGGAAATATTCAACAATTGGTAAGAAAGTTTTCCCAATTATTCGACGAGAAGCCTGGCTTCTGCCAGATTGTGTCTCACGCGATTGATACTGGTAATGAGGCCCCAGTTCGTTCGAAACCATAGCTTTATGATCGGGTGAAGGAAGGTATTCTCGAGTAACACATTAAGAAAATGCTTGAGGATAAAATAATTATGCCAAGTATTAGCCCCTATGCCAGTCCTGTAGTTTTATGTAGAAAGAAGAATGGATTGCCACCCGCAGATCCGAACGCGTGGAGATTTGCAGTTGACTGCAGAAAATTACATAGCATAACGAAATACCCCACATATCCCCTCCCGATAATAGAAGAAATTATAAGAAAAATTCGGTCAACTAAATATATGACAACCATAGACCTGACGTCAGACTATTTTCAAATTGCAGTATAACCCGAGGATAGGTCATAGGTCATAGGTCATCTTCCTAAATCATGAGTGTTCGATCCGAAGATCTTTACTCATCCATAATCTCTTTTAACAATCCTAGAATGAAGTGAAAACTTGTCTAATCCGATAATAGGAAAAGCATCTGCACTTTAGTGCTGGAAACTTCCAGAACGGCGTATCTAACTCAGGCATATCTTGTGACGAAACGATAGCTATCTCATGGCGGAAAACAGAATCCAAGCTTTCTCTAGATAATATCCGGTGATAGCATTTCTTGGATAGCATTTCGAATGGCAGGCATATTAGTTGGTGGAGATAGCATTTCTCTATGATAGCATTCTATATCAGGGTGTCGGAGCAGGCTTGGCAGCGTCTAACTTCCTCTCTGTCTCGTAGCTGAATGCTGCGAGTACGGTGCTTGGAGTAACAACGAAGTGCTCGTCACGTGATGGGCGGAGCAACTGCAGCGTCCAATCGTAAGTTGAAGACGAAATTTGCAAAGTCCAATAGCATATTTGCATACAAGTAACATACTAACTCAAAAAATGAAATTTGAAAAAGAAATTTGAAAAGAAATATTCAATTAAAAATATATATATACAGTATTTACATTATTTACATTCACCACTGTACATTATGATGTATTGTCCGTGGCCTTTTACATCTTTGTATTATAGTATAATCATAATCTCCAATCGATCTGACTGCGTTATTACTATGTTTATCACAATTCGAGAAGAAGTTATGTGAAGCTACCAGTATTTCAGAGTCCAGCGGCTTTATTTTCAAACTATTGTGTATTGTAGAGTTTCTAACAAACCAAGGCGCATCCGTAATAATACGCAAATACTTATTTTGGAGCCTTTGCAGAGCTTGTCTATTTGTTCTTGATGTAGCTGCCCATACCGGAGCTGCATATAACAAAATAGGCCGGATTGCTTGCAAATATAATATCTTTTTTGTATTTAAGTTTAACTTGGATTGTCGACCGAGCAGCGGGTAGATAGACATAAAAGCCTTTCTTGCCTTTTCTTTTATGTAATTTACATGAGGAGTAAATAATAATTTTTCGTCCAGAATTACGCCTAAGTACTTTACTGTATCAGAACTTGGAACTGGGTTGTCGTCGATTTTTATGCTTGTTACATATTTTCTATTGTATCTGAAGTTTACGACTTGCGATTTATTTGGGTTGATTTTAATTTTCCATGCCTTAAAGTATTCATTGATTAGGTTAATTGCCCTTTGTAATTTTTCTACTGCTTTATTTGGATTTATAGAACTGCAGAGAATAGCCGTATCATCGGCATAGCAGGCTAAAGTAGAGTCTGGAGGCTCCGGGATATCATTTATGTAAATACAAAATAATGTCGGTGAAATAAGGCTTCCTTGCGGTATACCCGCCAATATGCCACTTGTGCGGGAAAGCGTATCTTTGATTTTTACCTGAAAAGTTCTATTCTCTAAATAACTAGCTATTAATGCAATAAGATAGGCCGGAAAATTGTAGTTCATCATTTTAATTATGAGGCCCGCATGCCAAATTTTATCAAAGGCCTTTTCTATGTCTAGAAATAAGGCTGCAACCGATTCCTTTTTATTAAGATGTGAAGCTAACCCGAGGATGTCGAAAAGACAGCTTTTATTACAAAGTCAGGCGTGTATGCCTTTTTGAGAATGCCGTTTAGCTCCGTTTAGCTTAAGCGGAGCTCTGGCTACATTTCAAAAAGTTATGGATATTGTTTTAAGGCCAGTCTTGGGAAAAAGTACAGTCATCTATCTCGATGGTATTATTGTGACGAGTAAAACCCTAGAGGAACTTATTAAACATTTAGAGGAATTTTTTCACTATTAAATGAAGCAGGCCTCAAAATTAATCCTAAAAAGTGCAAATTTGCCGCCAAGGAATTGAGGTACCCTGGCTATAAAATCTCGAAAAACGGTATAGAAACTGACAACTCTAAAATTTTAGCGATCAAAAATTATCCACAGCCTAATATGGCTAAGAAGTTAGCATCCTTCCTGGGGATGTGTTCCTATTATAGAGTATTCATTAAAGATTTCGCAAACATAGTTGAACCTTTGTTGGTGCTTAAACGAAAAAAGACTAGGTTCACATGGACAGCGGAGGCAAGAACGGCATTTGTAGAATTGAAACACACCTTAATTAATGCCCCTATTCTTAAGTTCCCGGAAGGGGATAAAAATTTGGAGATTGCAGCAGACGCATCAGACTGCGCAGTTGGCGCAGTTCTTTCTCAAAATGGACAGCCAATAGCTCTTTTTAGCAAGACGCTTAATCAAACTCAGCGAAATTTTACTGCAACTGAGCGTGAAACTCTCGCGGTCCTACTATCGGTGCAAAAATTTTGGGTGTTCTTCGAGAATGCCCCAATAACTGTGTATTCAGATCAAGCGGCAGTTGGTCGCCTGTACTCCGGAAAAATCTTTCGCCCCGGCTCATACGTTGGACACTAAAACTGCAAGAGTTTAATTTAATAATAAAACACACGCCGGGGAAAGAAAATGTAGTTGCAGATGTACTTTCAAGGAGTAAGATCGATGACGACGGCAATACAATTAAATTTACGATACTAATGACGAAAATAATTGAATCCCGGGAAACGATAATTGGCGAGTTAAAAACGGACCCAGAATTTAAAGACATTTACGCCTATTTGCAAGATCCCGGAAATTTTGACTTAACATGTAGACTTAACAGCTATTCGCAATAGGGCGGCCCATTATGAAATTACAGATAATTTGCTTCTTTTCACGAAAACAACCAACGATAATTAAGAATTGCGGCCGGTAGTTCCAATGCGTCTACGCTTAAGTATTGTAGAGGAGTTCCATGACAAGTCTATTTATCATTGAGATTAATGGCTATCTAGTTAAACTGGGGAGATATCGCCAATATTGTGGTGGTTTGGGAGACTAAATTTTGTCACCAAATTTTGCGAGAATCACCACTGTCTCCAAACTTGACGACTGTGTGGCGACATTTTATTCTCATCCTGTATAACTGTATTTGGTACAGTGACTGAAGAACTGTAATTAATCCCTATACGTAACCGTTTGGGGCCCTTGTATGTAACTATAACCGTATATGCCTTTCATTAATTTCTAGAAATGGAAGGTACTTGAAGTTTCTCGGCGGCCGCGTGAAAACTATATTAGACCCAAAAGCGCAACAGCTCTCAGTTTTTAGTTCAGAAGTGACTTCGGAGTATTGAGATTCCTCCCTGCGAGCTTCGGAGTTTGAATGCGCTTTGCATTGCGTTATGTTTAACGTTATTATTAGTTTGAAGTGGTAACTATTGATTGTGCTCTGCCCTATTGAGAAAAACTGTGAGAGTATTTTTATGGAACGTTCCAGAGCGAATTGTTTCTTTTGGGAAAATAAATTGTATCAAGCTATCATCGGTTCTGTGTGCATTCAATCTATTATGAACCCGTACGCAGGTAACGATACGAAAACTTAAGCAAAAGTATTTTTTATACCCGTGAACTAAAATTAAATACTTAATCTGTAAATCAAAGGCTAACCTCATCCCCCTGAAACTATGAAATTCTCTCATAGGGGGAATTCCCACCTTTTGAGAGCCTGGCTGAGAGCCCCTGTTATAGAAGGATAGCTCGCAATCGGCGGTTTGGTTTAGTCTCTTTATGATGCTGTGCAAATAAAGTTTTCTGTTTGCGTTATTCCTCAGATAACTTATAAGAGAAATGAACATAGATCAGAAATAAAAATAATTTTAAATGCGTCAAGCGTCATTTCCTGTTGAGATATTGCTTCTTAACAATATTTATATTTTACATCATATTTTAAATATGGGGATTTAAAAATCGTAGAGTGAAATTCTTTCAAAAAGAAATATACTACCTTCAATGAGTAAATTTTCCTTTCCTATTATGTTAATATGCGCACAATTTAGTTAGTCTTTAAGAGTGCAATATTACTGCGTATATTTCTGTATTACTTCCAGTTCACTAAATATTTGTAGGAACCATAGTATTTTCTTCCAGTTTCAAATCTTAAATATCTGATTCAAAACCTTTTGCTAAGAAATATATACTGAAGAGACCTGAAAAGGAAACTGCAAAGGGCATAACTTGCTATCACTTTGAAGCTGTAATAAAGATCAGATCCTCAGATTTTCCTTTTTTATGGCTTGCTTGTTCCAGAGATCGAATACAAAGTCGCCCTCACATATTATGATTACTTTATATTTCTGAAATATAAGAGTTTTCCTATTATGATTGCAAACAAAATTCTGATGATATCAGGACGTTGTTTTTTCTGCAAAGGCTTTCAAGTTTAAGTTGCATATTTCTCAACAGCATTTTTGTTAGTCATATGTTATTAAAATTTTGATGTAAAATTAAATTAAAAAAGCAAAACGATCAAAATAAACAAAATGTAAGACAAATAAACACCTTCAAGTTCACAGGAATGATTTAAAAGAAGAATTTTAATAAGGGCAGAGCAAAAAAGATATATATAAGCTTCCTTTAAAATTGCGTTTAAGTTTTTTTTTTTTTTTTT
>KK113751.1:62455-83593 GCA_000611955.2 Stegodyphus mimosarum
TTTTTTTTTTTTTTCCTTCACCATTTAGGAAAATATCAGAGCCATTTGCTCAAAACGAACTAAATATTGAATAAAAAAGTCTTTTATGATCACGACAATTTATTTCGCTTAGATAACAGACAAAACGCAAAATGTGCGATATTAGTAATGTGATTGCACAGATTTACTTATGTCTTATAATTAAAAAAAAAAAAAAAAAAAAAAATATTAGAGTAAGTTACCTTTTTAGATAACTAAAGCATACAACGCAATTTATAACCAATACGTTCAGTAGATGGCGCCACAAGTATTGAGACTTGCTCAGAAGATTTCGTCATCGCGATTACAATCAGTTTAGTTTTCACCCGTACAGTGATAGTAGTGATTAAAAGCCTGTTATCTGCGAAGAAGCAACAAGTTGCTTAATCGAAAGTTGTCAATTCAGCAAGAAAACTGTTTTAAAGTTTTAATCTAATTCTAGCACTTTTAAACCAAAAATTATTTAATCTAGTTTTTGGTGGCTTATTTTCGACTGTACAGCTTTTCGATTGCGTAGCATTATTTATGCACGATGTCCCAAAATTTTAATTAATTGCATTTTGTGTACTTTTACCGAAAAGAATGGTCCTTTTTTTATGTTATTCATTCTGTTCCAAAGAGCATTTTATTTTTCTCCAGTTATGGACATTTTAGTACGGGGCTTGCGCAAAAATATGGGTTCCTTACACTTTTATTTAGTCTTACGAGACTAAAATGTCGCAGTTTTAGAGTCGACTTCCTTCGGTTCATTTTTTTAAAATTTAATTCAATGGGTCTACAATTAATTGTTCAAAGATATTTAGCCGTGCAATCTTCTAGAAACATTCTGGATGTACAAAAAAACCTTACTTACCAGAGCCAGCTGGGCCGAACCATTTCTTACAATTCGTTGTCTTCCAACGGCCAACGAATATTTCTTTTGGCAAAGAAAATTCTAAATACAAAGAAATACCTACTTCAAACATTGTTAAGCAAAAGTATGGATACGGACACATGGGTATGGCAACATATTTACGTATTTGCATTATTTAAAACAATAAGGAATCTTTTACAGTCTTTGTGGCAGCGTAACGTTTTACATGCGCTATGTCAGTCTCATTTTTGTGTCATTTTCAATTATAATATTACTACTGAACACATTTAGAAGTTTCTTTTCATTTGAACTGTATAAAAGAAGTAAAAGTGATTGGTGATTAAAAAAATATGTTATATTTTTATTTTTATTATATTATTTTTATTGCATTTAAATAACTGAACTGAAATTAAAAAACACGTAATGAAAATTAGTACTAAAAAAAGGAAATTAATACGTTTTTAAAATATTCTTATACAATCATAGATTTCTGAAACCCTTTCTTGAATAATATCTACTCGTACATCAGCAGCAAACATATTTCCTCCCCAAATAAAAAAAATTTCGCTTGAGGTGTAATGCACCAATGTTTTATAATTTTTTGGAATCTTACATGTTTTCAATTTTGATAACTTAGCCCATTTCACTTAATTTTCTTAGGCAAAGCACTTTTTAATTGGTATGATGAATGAACGAACCTAGATACTCACGGTTGTCCACCCTATCAGTGAATATGAGCTACTATCTCATACCCCCCAAGTGACGTCATGATCTACAGATGCCCAGAAGTTACAATCCAGTGATTTAATAGATAGCTCGCGATCGACTCAAAATCACCTCATAAGCGACGGACTTTAAATCTTCTTTAATAAAAGTGTGGTTTGATTGTCTCTATATCTCATTTGTCAGATAATGATTGCCCGACACCAGGACTGCTTGACCAACCTATTCGTTCAACAGGTAACTAATACTTCTTAACGGATTTTCGATATCATTATTATTAAGCCTATTTCTTCTGTTTTCTATAACGGAATTAGTTCGTTGTTTATTTAAATAAAAAAAAACTTTTAACGCTCTCGAAACCTTTGAACTTTATGGAAAACATTCAGTAAAAATTATATCCTTTAAAATGAGGTACATTAAAATTAAATGTTATGAGCCAATTATTTTATCTCTGTTAGACTTTGTTATTTGTACAAGAAAGAAATTCATAGATCAAACATAGATTGAAAGAGTAATTTATTTAATTTTTTGCTGTCATTTTTATCAGTTGCGTACAGTTAAGGTATTAGTAGCACTTTTATAGTAATATCGAGCAATCACTTGCCGAGAAATCGTAGAGTCAGGAATTTTTGTCAGGTAAACAAGGTGTTGGAGAAATCAGTGTCGGGGAAACGAACTGATCGAAACTTCGCAAACATATCGCCTTTTTTCCTCTCCCCCCTCTCCCGCTCACAATATATTTAGATTACTCGTTTTCAGTTTAAAATAGAACGAACCTTGAATGATGCGAGAGGAGGAGTAGAGAGTCAAAATCCGACGCAGTTGCAAATTATTGTATAATTTCCAACTATCGATAGCCTACTGTTTACCAGAGGCTTCACGCGCATTTTGTATATTGGATGTAGAGAAAAAATTTAAGGTGCAGCATCTTTGAATAAATAAAGCTGTATTCATGAATACAGTTTGAGATTTACATTTAGCACTTTCCCTTTTTTTTCTCTCATATGACAATCGCTGCAACGGCAGTATCTCTATAGTCAAAGTAAAACAGAAAAGTCTCTTGAGAAGAAACATAAACATTGCTTCTCTTCCCAAACTGTAGCGCTATATACTATCAATTCATGATTTTTTGCTCCTTATTCTTCTTGCAGTCTACAGTCTTGCGCAGTATATAAGAGAGGCTCAGCAGACTGCTACTTTGGACTCTGTTGCGGCCAGTTGCTCCAGTTAGTTGTGTTACAGGAGCACAACGTAATTCAAAAGTTTATTGATAAAATCTTCTGCATTAAGCCAATTATAGTATTTCAAGAACCAGTTCACGAAAACTGGTTATCCACTGAAGCAACACCTGCAGCGTAAATATTGCGACCGATGAGATGCATCAAAGAGATAGAAAAAAACCAATTCATCCAATAATCCAATAATAGCAAGCGTGCAGAGAAATGTTGAACTTCAGAGTCACACCCTAAACAGAGCTAACTACCTTGTCATAGCCTTTATTTCAGGACTTGGAGAGCAACAGCCATTCAGAGAGCTCCAGGGGAAGTTTTACCATGGCTTTACTCCATTTCGGGGATTCCATTCGATAAAGTAAAAAATGTAACATTCATAATTTTCCTCCAGAAATACGTGCAAAGGTGACAATAGAGAATAAATGCATCCGATGAAGACACTTCGGAAAAAAATTACACAAAGCCAGTTTAAGAAAATATAATGGTGAAGAATACAGTATGGTAAATTCTACATTGAAATAAGATTTATATAAGGATCTGTAGTCGTAATGTTTTAATGGCCTCCATTTAACCCAAATTCTTTGCTATGATTAGATGATTAGATGCAGTGTTTGGATCAGTTACACATTTCGGGGCGGGGAGGGGGCAAAAATCTCGACAAAATCAGATGCCTCATAACTGCTCAACTGTCTATCTGTTGTGTAGAATCTGGAGAATAGTGACTGCACCGAAGAAGGGTTAAAACTACCCTTTATTAAACTTTTTAAATTATTTGCAATGCGTCAACTCGACGCTAACATGTATTACGCCTCTGCTTGGGTGGTAACTGAAACAGCAGAATCAACTCAAAATTGAAGATATTAACAAGTAGTAGAATTAAACTCCAGGGCTCATACAATCCTGTATCCTACAGCGCGTGGATGAGTCTAGCGGCAGCAAGGTAATAGCTGTTAAGCCACGCCTAACCAGCAATAAATGCTAAACCGAAGTTTGCGTTACAAACACGCACAAAGTTTTTTTAGACACTCTAACTTTCCCTTCTAGAACTCGATATTTAAGCTTTTTCTCCCACTGGTAAAATTTGCATTCCTTACGCGCGCTACCAAATTTAAATATGCTGGCACTGACAATTAGGGAAATGAAGGCTTACAGGAAAGAACTTAAAATTAAATTTAACTAGTTATTTAAAATAAATATAAATCCCTACATTTGTCCTCGCGAGAACTTAACAGACTTGGATAAAGGTCCTTAAAGACTTGTTGCAAACTAATAAATTCTACAGTTAACAAGACCTGAGCCCCGTTCACATTCAAAATACAAAGTTTTAAATTATAACAGAAGGACATTTTTTCTTCATAAGTCTGCTAGGCATCCTTCATCATATTTTAGTTGGCCATCAGTCATCTCCTTCCAGCCATCTAAAAGGAATACTTATGAATATAAATTTTCATTAACAAGTACTAATACCAAGCTGCTTGTATCAGGCCAGATCTTTTGGTACGTTAACATAAATAGTCTTTCGACAAACAAAACCCAACTACTAGTTCTTTACATGAACATAAAATTTTTACAATACACTATACTTTGCGCTTTCGCCAAATAAAGCTAAAATAACTTTAGTTCTTAATCGAAGCAATAGCTTTTATATTTTTCTTATTTGAAACATTTTCGTGCAACTTTACATAGCGGAAAAGATTTATAGAAAAATTCACTTATCTCTGTTTTTCGACGCTTGGTATTCATCCATTCTTTTGTTGCAGAACTGCGTTCAAGTCAGTTGGCTCATGTAGGAGACTTTCAGTCTCTGCTTCCTCTTCCCTGGACGCCTATTCTACGATCACTAGATCCGTCTACTACTTGAGCGAACAATATTGACTCGAAAAAACCGGTATGAACAGCTGTCTTCAACTTATCGGAGAAAGCCATTCTGTGGTCCTCAGTTGATGGGCGGGTGGGTCCATTTGACTTTATTGAAAGGGAACAAGGCGTCAAGGAGCTTTATACCAAGGAGCGACAGACGAGTGACAAAATTTATAGCGCACGCTAGCTGAAGTTCTAGGAATATTCTCCCATTATTTCACTAACTCGCACGCTGCATTTGTAGTTCGACACAAAACAGTTATTATGACCAAAACGCAGCAGAATATGCTGCGTTATGTGGAGGAAAACCCTGTTTTTTAAGGGGAAAGTTAACGCAGGAATTTATGGCTAAGAAATAAAGAGAGACGTGGCATACCTTGAAAACAACGGTAAATAGATAAGAGTAAATAAATTAAGCTTACCTAAAATCTTTTTAGAAATAAACAATTTTAATCATGTAAATTTATAATATGATTAATTTGCATTGCAATCTAATTGTAAACCAAGTTTTTTCGTAATTTTTTTTTCGTGCTTACATTAAAACTGTACTCAGAGAATATGAGATGTCGAGCAGACCTGTTTTTCACTAGCAGCGACATCTGACGGTCCACAAACTGCTTCCGACTCTCGGAGCATAGGATAGGCGTCCTGGTGGGAACTAACTTTTCCTTTTTTGACCCCTGATAAGTGGCCTTTTAGGATGCACTGGCGGCGCCTCGTTTTTTCCCTTTTACCTGCCGGCCCACAAATTCTTTGCTCATCGGCCTTCGAGGACGCTTGTCTGTAAACTGGAGGTTGTTTGTGCCTTCAACTTTGGCAGGTCTCTTCTTCATTTTACCGGCTGGTGATCTTGTTTGTACTATTCTTTTTGTACGCCGCCTCCTTGATGTATCCTGGGGTTGTCTACTGCGAGACCTTGTCATAACACGGCGATCCTTGTTTCTAGCCAGGACGTTTCTTTCACCCTTGAATTTTTTCTTCGCTGAATCGTCCACATATTGAGTGATTCTTTTCTCCCGAATTATTCTTCTGCTTATCGGAGACCTTGTAGTTTGGTTCGCTTTTTGTCTCTTCGCGGGTGGTGGAAGTTAGGGTGGGGTCAAAGTTTTCCCTGGGGAAGTCTCCTCTTCTGATTCGGAAGCCTGAAAAAAATCATTTAACACATCGAATCTCCCAGTTAGCAATATTTCTTCAAATGATCCGGACTACCCCTTATTCTTTCTCCAGAATCTGATTTTAAGTAAATCACAGCTCCAACGATCTACTGTATTATGTACGGCCCTTCAAATTTATGGGCGAATTTCTATACGACATTTTCTGGTGCACTAGACAAAGTGAATTTTCTTTTCAGCAATTATCCACAACTTTAAAATCTGATTCATGGCATTTCCTGTCACAATAGTTTCTGCCGCTTTCTTGCTACATCGGAATTTTTTAAAGCTTCATCAATCAGCTTTTGAATATTTGCCTGTTTAAATTCTGGTTCTCGCTCTTGAACAAAGAAAACGTTTGTTTAAAGGAGTCAATATCTGCCCACCCAGAAATAATTCAGCGGGCGTTTTATCCGTTGTATCATGCTTGGCAGTTCTTAAAGCATAGACTCGTTCATCAACTCAGCCATCCCAGCTTTTATAATAATTTTTAAGGTAACTTTTAATTATTTTAACAACGTTTTTATTAATTCCTTCCACGATGTTTTCTTGTGGTCTGTACGTTACCATTTTCATATGCCGTATGTCAAGCCCTTTACACAGGTTCTCAAAATTTTGACTAACGAATTGCCTACCATTACCGCTTATTACTTTTAACGGTGCACCGAATTAAAAAATATACTTCTGTAAAAATGCATCTGGAACTATTTTACCCGCCGCTCGCTTTAAAGGAATTATTTCTACCCACTCAGAAAAATGGTCTGCAATCACTAAAAGATATCGGTTTTTATTTAACTCGCTTTGGGAAAAAGGGCTAACAAGGTCTATTCCAAGGATCTCGTTAGGAAAATGCTATTTAGATACCCGGCCGGGCTATAACTAACGTCGTTAATTAACTGACATAACTTACAGGACCTGACATACACTGTTACTACCTTCCGTAATTGCGGAAAATACACCGCCTCGCGTACTCTACGCACCGTTTTCCTCACCCCTAAGTGACCGCCTGTGGGGTTGTGATGAAGCTCCTGCAAAATGCTTAATCGTAATGTGGCGGGGATGGCTGGTATCAGCTCGTTGTTTTCATTTGTCGATTTAGTACAAAACTATAGATTATTTATGATCTCGTAATTTCGGTCCCTATTTCTAATTGCAGCAAGATTTGCATTTTCAAAATTATCTGGATCTTTAAATAAGCATAAATATTACCAAATTCTGGATCCTTCGGCAATTCAGCTATAATTGTTTCTCGAGAATCTAAAACTTTAGAAGTTAACGTAGCACATTTTATTTGGTCACCATTTTCATCCAGTTTAATTCTTGACAAGGCGCCGGCCACTGTATTTTCCTTGCCGGGAATGTGCTTGATTATTAAGCTGTATTCTTGTAACTTTAAGGCCCATTTAATTAATCTAGGACTTAAATTATTTCCAGAATATAATCTGCCTACGGCCGCATGACTTGAGTAGATTGTAACTGGGGCTTTTCCAAAGTAGAGCCTAAACTTCTGAACTGCCATTAACATGGCTACGTTTCCCTTTCTGTCGCTCTGTAGTTCCTTTGTGTTTGATTTAAAGTTTTGCTGAAAAATGCCAAGGGAAGCCCTTTTTGAGTTAAAACTGCACCCGCGGAGTAATCTGAAACTTCAACCGCGATCTCGAAGTTCTCGTCCCCTTTCGGTAGTTTTAACACTGGAGCATTAATTAGAGCTGTTTTCAATTGTTCAAAAGCAGTGCTTGCCTCCGCTGTCCATGCAAACTTGGATTTCTTTCGTTTTGAAAATGATAGAGGTTCGACAATATCGGCAAAATTTGGGATAAACGAACGATAGTATCGTAGTTATCTGGCACATGCCAATAAAAGATGAAAGTTTCTTCGCCGTATTTGGCGGAGGATAATTTTTTTTATTGCTTTTGTTTTAGAATCCTCAGTCTCATACCCTTAGCTGAGATTTTATACCCTAAATATAGCAGTTCTTTAGTTGCCAATTTACATTTTGCGGCATTAATAATTAAACCTGCTTCTTTTAATAATGAAAAAACTTCGTGAAGATCTTCCACGTGTTGTTCAACAGTGTCACTAATTATGATGATGTCATCGAGAAAAACCAAAGTGGATTTTCCTAGAACGGGACGCAGTCATATGCCCATAGCGCGTTGAAAAGTTGACGGGGCCCCGCAAAACCCAAACGGCATGCGCAAAAATGCATTAATGCCCGATTTTGTAATAAACGCGGTGTTATTCTCGTTTTCTGGTTCATGGCTATTTAAAAGTAGCCTGAAGTAAGATCAAGAGTAGCCATAAATTTTGTAGACCTAATTTTCCGTATTATTTCTTCTATTACCAATAAAGGGTAAATAGTTAATTTAGTTATGCTATTACGTTTTCGGTAATCGATCACAAAACGATAAGCTTTTGGATCCGAAGGGGGCAAGTTATTTCTCTATCTACATAGATCAACTGGGCTAGCATATTCACTATTGATTGGAATAATTATTTTATCCCTTAACATTTGTTCTATGTGATGTTCTATTATTGCTTCTTTCTCCTTATCATAACAATAAGGTTTTGCTTTACAAGGTTCGCTTGATTTTAGTTCTATCGCATGGGAAACAATTTGTGTATTCCCTGGCTTCTCAGAAAATAACGTATTAAATTTACTTACGAGTTTTTCCAGCTAGGCTCTTGCATCATGTTTTAGATGCTGGAGATCGATATCTGGAACATTTACCTCTTCCATCACCTTTGTCACTATATCCAAGAAAATAGAATTTTCTACAAAGTATATTGTGGCGTTCGCCGCCCTAAGGAACTCTGTACCTAGAATAACATTATTTTGCAAATTTTTAACAACAAAGAATAGAACTTTCAAAACTTCGTTTTTTACCTGAACGTTAAGCGATAGCTTCCCGACACATTCGCAAACTTGTGCGGCAACGATTTCTGTGCTACAAATTTTAAACAATCTTTTTCTTCGGAAATTTCTGTAGTAGAATTTTTGGCTTAAAAAATTTCCTTCCGCGACAGTGTCGACGAGTGCTTTTACGGGTACGTCGTTCAAAAGAACCTAGATTACTGGTACTTGGGAATTTTTGACTACCACGGTATTTGCATACAACTTAGAGGGATTTTGCCATGCACAGGGGGTCTGAACCCTCACTCTTTCAGACTCCTCTATTCGTTTAAAGACTTCTTTCCTCCTGATGTTTTCTGGGTGTACTGCCGGCCTTTGGCTTTACCGTTTTCATTCTTGCTCTTTGACAGACGTGGTTAGAAAACGTTTTCCTCCGTTGTATTTGTTTCTTTCTTAAGCCGGCTGTCGGGAGAACTGCTGATAGTGTCCCTGGGTAGGAAACCTCGAATTTTCCGCTATCCGCCGATTCTGGAACTTTAGCTCTTGCAGCGTTTTTGGGTTTCTCAGCTCCACGAAATCTTGTACTGCAGGTAATAATCTTGGTAATATAATCTCAATAACTTGGCTATCGGGCTTTCTTCAATATAGCATATTTACTAGTTTGACTTTACGCAGAATAAGCTCGGTAAGGTGCTTAACTTCCTTTAGTAAAACCTGTAGAGTTAAGCTTCAAGTTTGGCACGATCGTTCACAATCGGGAAGGCCTTTAGGAGTGCCGCTTTGGAATTTTCAAAATTGTACGTTACACTTCCGATATCCCCGAGTAAAAATTTCCCAATTCCTTTGCACCAAGACTCCGGCTGTCCTCGGAGGGCACGAGGCAATAGCTACTTTTTTGTCTTTCGTGTACAGGAGTGCGTCTCAAGGGATTCCAGGAATGAAGTGACGGAGTTTTTACCGTCGAACATCACTGGTGGTTTAATTGCTGCTCTCATCGTCTGTATTAAAAAGCCAAATCCATCCAATGGGCTTGTCACCATAGGGTCTACAACTTCTGCATCTTGTAAGGATGATTGCCTGTCCTGATTATTGGCCATTGGATCCGCGTAGGATGTTCGGGGGCCAGATGTAGAGTTTTACTGTCTATTTGTTGTGTAGAATCTGGAGAATAGTGACTGCACCGAAGAAGGGTTAAAAATACCCTTTATTAAACTCTTTAAATTATTTACAATGCGTCAACTCGACGCTAACATACTATATATCTCTGTTTGGGTGGTAACTGAAACAGAAGAATCAACTCAAAATTGAAGATACTAACAAGTGGTAGAATTAAACTCCAGGGCTCATACAATCCTGTATCCTACAGCGCGTGGATGAGTCTAGTGGCAGCAAGATAATAGTTGTTAAACCACCTCTAACCAGCAAGAAATGCTAAGCCGAAATTTGCGTTACAAACACGCACAGAGTTTTCCCAGACTCTTTAACTTTCTCTTCTAGAACTCGATATTTAAGCTTTTTCTCCCGCTGGTAGAATTTGCATTTATTACGTGCGCTACCAAATTTAAATATGCTGGCACTGACAATTAGGGGAATGAAGGTTTGTAGGAAAGAGCTTAAAATTAAATTTAACTAGTTATTTAAAATAAATATAAATCCCTGCAACTGATTCAGTGGAAATAGTCCTCACGTATGCCCGAGAAATGCTCAATGATGAAAGGATAGATTTTAAGATTTCTGTTGCAAATAACTGCAAGTATCTGCAAAAGATTCGGCATTCGGAAGAAGATACAGAGAAGGAAAAGAAATGAAAGAAGATGAAAATTGTGAAGTACAATCTCGATGGATTGGCCAAAGCTAAACTTGCCTCCCCCCAGCGGCTAGTGATAAAGTTGCTAAACATTGGTAGTTTAACGTATGTTCCAATTCCGGTGAACAGGGTGGCTATACGAGGATTTTCGTGGGTTTTCCCACATGTAACGTGGATACGAGCCAGTTTCCGTTAAAAAGTCTTCCATGAAGACATCCTCCTCCTTAAATTCTTCCTTTATGTGAGTTACCGTAGTTCAAATAAGAAAAAATACAAATTTCATTTAAAAGGCTTCTGTCAAAAATGATAGGAGTTTTTCGAAATATTTTCTTAACTTAAAGCTCTAGCGGCTTTTTTTCTAAAGCATGGAAAAAAAAAAATTTTCACGCGGAATGGATTTTTTCAAAACGCAGTAAATGTTTTATTTACTGTAAAAAGATTGTAACTTGCGGTATTTATTGCAATGTGTAGTTATTATTTACCCAAGAATATTATTATATTAATAAAAATTAAAATCTGAAAGATTTCAGATTTTAATTTACGTCCAAAGGCGCGTTTTTTTAACGTTTCGTGTGCTACCTTTTTTTATTAAATATCATGTACTACGTACTCAAACCATAAAATTCAGTTCAAAATCAATATCGCAAAATCATTTTAAAATGAACATATCTTTAGAATTTCCGTAAGTCTCGTGCGCTGGAGATAAAAATGTTTTTCTTTTTCCGTACAGTGTTGCCATTGCTCGCTTTGAAATCATTTAGTTTGTTAATCAGAAATTCGTTGAAATGTTACAAAACATAAAATCGATAATAAAGCAAATTTCAAATTCAAAATTAGGGCTTCCAGATGCCCATATTCGCAGTAGGATTACGTCATTCAAAATTCGATGGCTCTAGGTTTTATCACAATGCGAGAAACATGCATACATTTATGCAGATTTTTCATTTTTTAAAATTTAATGCAGAGCGATAACATTTAGTGGCAACAATTTGAAAAGTGAAACGGGCATTCAGAGTGATTCAACGCAAAATCGCAAAACGAAAGTAATAGTCCTTCGGGATTAAATCCCTTTGGACTAAAAAGGAAAAAAAAAACTGATGTGGACATCCCATGACTTCCTTGCTTTTTTGCTGCATTTCATTTAAGCTTATTTCCTCGATTTTTATTAGCGATATACTTCTCATTCAATTAATTCAGTTCTCACTTCACAAAAATTCATAAAAATTCAAAATATCTTCATTAAAATTTGAAAAATATAGAAAAACATAAAACACCAAATAGAATTAAAACAGTTTAAAAAAAATTTACAGTTAAAATTGCAGTTTCTATGCAAAAATAAACAATTCGGCCAGCATGCAAGAAGGCAGATTTTTCGGTGCACAAAAGTGAAAGTTTGCTTTTGGTCTCACTCGGCAAAAAGACACTGAGGGTGCAGAAACTGACTTAATTCACTATTCTGCTAAATTTCAAATCCAAAAAATATGGCTGCCAAATTACGCTTAGCCGCACTTGAACAGCTTTTGATTAACTGATAACTCTACAACTATCGCATGCAGATTAATTAAAGGCATAAAAATCTTAAACAGAACGTAATAACAACATAATTCAATCATTTTTAAAATAAAAAATGCAAAGTTTACCAACATACAAGAATAAAAAAACCGTGCTCACCGAGCCGAGTTTTTCATTCTTATATGTTGATAAATTGCGGATTTTTTGCTTTAAAAATGATCGAATTACGTTGTTCTTATGTTCCGGTTAAGTTTCATATATATATATATATGAGTACATATATATGTACATATATATGTATGTAAAAGTGCGCCGACGATTACAACTAAAAAGGGATGCACATTTACGTATTACAGCAGTCTTATACACAAAATTTCAACGTTTCGAGGCGACTTGTTTTTGAGTGATGCGAGATAGATACATACGTACGTACAGACGTCACGAAAAAAAATCTCTTCTGAATCCATTTTAAATCATTTCTGTAACTCATTTTGGGAAAAAGAGTCCTTTATTCTGTCCTTACGTACAGAAGTCATGCAAAAACATCGTTAAATTGTGTTCGGTATCGGTCAAAATGGATATTTTCATTGAAATATGATAACCGAAAATTCTTTGAGATTACAACACTTTCTTTACTTCGTAGAAGAAGTAAAAATTGGGACAGAAAATAACGACGAAGGAAAAATCTATATTATTAAAAATCTGCCTTTGTTTGTTTCTTTGTTTGTAACATCCACTTCCCCGGAATTGCGGGGTATTGAGTTTCGAGAGAGGCCCCCCCCCGGATTCCAAAAATTCGTGGGAAGCCATTTCGACCATTCTCATCTTTGTAGGGCTTCAGCCGAGATATTAATTAAAAATTCTGAAAACACTAATTTTCGGACATATTTTTCGGAGTGGCAA
The DNA here is from genome assembly GCA_000611955.2 of Stegodyphus mimosarum. Taxonomy (NCBI): domain Eukaryota; kingdom Metazoa; phylum Arthropoda; class Arachnida; order Araneae; family Eresidae; genus Stegodyphus; species Stegodyphus mimosarum. The sequence continues at coordinate 75,369 of KK113751.1, forward strand.
CAGTTGCGCGCGCTGGAGGTAAAAATGCTACGTGTCGAAACGTGTTGCCACTGCTCGCTTTCAAATCGCAGAGTTTGTTAATAAAAAATTTGTAAGTTTTAGAAACTATGAAATAAAATTGGTAGTGTCAAATATTAAATATATTTTTATTATATACGGCCATATTCTGACGTTGAAGAGAGCTTGCGATTGCATGTGACGTGATTGTATGTCGAAAATGTTTCGCTAATATCAGCATTTTAAATAAATAACTGCTGTTAGCAACTTTTCTATTTCAGGTTAAGATAACTGATACGGTATGTTGTCACGTCAATTCTTTTATTGATATTGAAAAAAAGTTGTTATTAGTCCAAAGGGACAATTTGTGCAGAAGGACTATTAATTTTGTTTTGGCATTTTGCGTTGATTTCACTATAAATGTCGGTTCACTTTTCAAATTGTTGACACTAAATATTAAAGCCCTGTAATATATTTAGAGAAATTAAATAATGAAGAGTCTGCATAAAGATAGATGCAGATAATAAAGATAGATGCAATGTATATATGTTTCTCGCATTGTGATAAAACAACGGTACCTAAAGCCATCCAATTTTGAATAACGTAATCCTCCTGCGAATATGGGCATCTGGAAGTCCAAATTTGGAAATTTTTGTTATTATCTACTTCATAGTTTGTAAAAACGTTCAACGAATTCCTGATTAACAAACTCAGCGATTTCAAAGCGAGCAATGGCAACACGATGTGGCTTCAAAGTGGTTAGCGCGTCACGCAGCTGCACCACAGGTTCAGAGTTCGATCCACGGGCTGGGCAAGGTTAACTCAGCCTTTCATTCCTTAAGTGGGTCATATAAAATGAGTATTAAGCTCGCTTGGGGACTAAATACGGGGGGTCCTGCGGCAAACTGACCACATGCTCAGGGCATATGCTGATGCACTCCCGGACCCAAAAGATCAAGAAAGCAGAAAAAGGGCACTGCAGGACATAGCCCACTAGGGCTGTTGCGCCACTGAGTTTTTTTTTTTTTTAATAAAATAGCATTATCTGCTTGGTAATTACAAAGTAAATATGATCTCTTCAGTAGCGTAATCTATATACTACTGAATAATTCGTGACGAAAGGTTTATAGCTTGCACTCTCACCGTCATACTAATTTACTTGGAAGAATTATTGCAAAAGCAAAGTCTGCGTTATACTTAAGACACAATTCAATTTCTTCTTGAACGTCATAACTTGTTCGAAACAACTTCGCATTCGACTGATTGTGTTATTTAAGGTTTATGATGCCAAACATTATGAAAAATATATAAAAAAAATTGCCGGATAAAAGAGCTATTCAAGAGGACCAAGAGCTAATCAGATCATACGGTTTTTATGCAGGTACTCAGAACAACTGAGCTCACCACAATAGTAGCAACAACAGATGGTTGGAGAATTATTAATCAAGTACGTATTGCAATAAATTTTATGCAGATATGACTTATCTTTACTTCTGTCACAGCTAATAATACTATGAGAAGGCTACGAATGTTTAGGCGTTATTATCTGCCAAATTCTTATTTTCTATAATGATCTGCGTGTATTTTATAGAGATAAATGATAAAATAGGGTATCTGCACGAATACATATCACATACATATACATATCATCATTTCTTATGAATACCACATTTGTTTGTTTAAAGATTTTATAGATATATATTTTTCAGATTACTGGAGTGTTAACGATTTTTACAAATCTGATGAATAAACAAATCAGAAGAAAATTAAATCTTTATCGTAACTTCAAAGAGTAATATATTTTTTATATGCATTTTATGTATTTGTACCACATTTTTTAAAGATTTTGTATATAGATATATGTTTATTTTCCAGATTACTGTAAATCTTCAAAATAAAATTTCCGAAACATTTATTTAAAAGCACTAGGGCTTAAGCTGATATGCGTAATTTAAAATTCTATTATATATGTGTTTGCCAATAAAGAAAAGAGCAAATTTTTTACAGATGTAAAATAAAAGGAAATGGTTTAAAAAAAATGGAGATGCTTGAATTTTCCGACTCATCAATTCAATGTTCTTGAATGTTAACGGTTTTTATAAACCTGACGAATAAACAAATGAGAAAAAAATAAAAATTTTATCGCAATTTCAAATATATATATATATACGTGTGTAGTGTTTCCGAAGCGCTGTCACGATGGTTGAATGGTAGGGCGAGAGAAAGGAAATGATACCAAACGTTCAGCCAATTATCATCTTTATTTCCAGATTTCCAGGCACACCAGAATAATTCCTCGTAGACAATAGACTCTTTAATCATTGCAATTACGATAATTTCTTACATACAATTTACACAGGTTAATGGGGGTGACAACATTTGAGACGGATAAGCAGAGGATAGAAGACATGATACCAATAGAAGCTAGGGAAAGGAATGCAGCAGAATAATGACGTAGTTCGTTCGTTCGTTCGTTACCTTTATCACCGGGATGCCTCCAGAGAAGAGAGACTTGAGTATTTATACTAAATCAGACGCACAAGTACAGCTAATCTGCGATTGGTTAATTTTAGTTTTAGTTGCCCTTTTCACGTAGCGTTACATAACGATAGAAATAATCCTGTCTCGACTTTTTAAAACAATGCATAGAATATTTTAATGCACAGGAGATGGAATCAGGTACTTTTTAGCATCTTTAAATATTCATCATGACTGAAAAGACAGTAGTGGGTAAAGATAAGACTGCGCGGAAAGCATAATGAGGCATCCAACATAACAGAGCTTGAAGAATCACAATCTTTATTGTTTGCTCATATCACATCATCCTTTTGTAGTTAATCATACTTGAATACAATAATTTCCATGTACACGGTTTTTAAAATACGACGTCATCTTAAGCAAATAAGCAGCAGCAGCAGAGTGGATAAGAAGCATCTTGCCAGTATGAACGCTTACGCAAAGAGAAAACAGCAGTTCAAAGGAAGAAGGGAAATACCAAGACGGTTGTGATAGTGGGTAATTACACAAACTTCTTCTAATTTCATTTTTTATAACAAGTATAAAACTTTCCAAAACACAAATACGGGAACCAAGAAACCACATTAAAAGTTAGATTTTTGTTCTTTGCAGAAAAAAATGTTTTTTAAATTTGACACAGCCAAAACATGAATATTTTTGTCATTTAAATACGTCTACAATTTGAAGCATATGACTACGATCAACAATTGCGAAAATAAAGGCCAGGTGATGAACTGCAAGCCTTACATATATATATATATGTAAGATAAAAAATATGTAAATCAAAATTATAATTTTAACTAACACCTAATTCCCTTTAATTCTCTCTCTGTTTTTAAAATCGTAATAATTTCTCTGGATTGCGTTATTTCTAGATCATTCCATTTTGCATGGCCTGCGCAGCGCTGATGACATAATAATTGTGAACTGAAACTTTTAACTCAAACCAAAACTTTGCTCTTCGTGCGCTTCCATATTGTCTAACTAGGCACTTCAGCTTCTTTCTGTGCGCTGATCGGTCGTCATTTCGTTATGCGCGGTTTCTATCGCAATACGTTCCAAAATATAAATGTTCTTGAATAGTCACGACTAGAGTGTCAAGTGATTGTGGCCACGAACGTCAAATGGAAAATAAAAATGGAATTAAAACCGCCTCGACTGCCAAGTTTCTTTATCTTATATAGCTATTATGCATCAACTCTGCTCCATCTTTTCCTTGCATTTATTATAACAATTAATTTTTTGCCTAAACATGGAAGCACATGAAGAGCAAAGTTTTGGTTTGAGTTAAAAGTTTCAGTTCACAATTATTAAGTCATCAGCACTGCGCAGGCCATGCAAAATGGAACGATCTAGAAATGACGCAATCCAGGGAAGTTATTACGAATTTTAAAACAGAGAGAGAATTAAAGGGAATAGGTGTTAGTTTAAATTATAATTTCGATTTACATATTTTTTATCTTACATATATATATATATTAAATGCAGAAAACAGCTGAGGGCAATTGAGGCAGAATTTAGAGATATCTCTTTTTTTTCTCCTTAAGAAAGGAACAAATATCCTGAATTTACGGTGTCACTTTTTATGCTAAATTAAGAACGCTAGAACTGAAACAAAAAGAGAAAATTGGAAACTTGTTTAGTAAGCAAAGTCTGAAAATGACTGAATTCTTGAATTGATAAGAACTCTAATTTACAAATTGACTAATTTTCAGTGTTAATTTATTGATAAGCCAAACAGAAAGCACTTTTTATGTGCCTTCAATGGAGCCTTAAAGCTACTTCAAACGAGCGTCACTGAGACACCAGTCGGCAAAGTAAGATAGCTATTGGCCAATGGAAAGAAAACTTTATCCTCGAGAGAAATAAGACTAAGATAGACGACAGAACTGCGCCTACATATCTTTTCACTTGAGGCAAAGATGCCTATGTGCATCTCTATATACCAGGGATGGCCAAACTTCAAGATGATGGGAGCCGCATGATAGATTTTATGAACGTTCGAGAGTCGCAAGTCCAAACTTATATCGGTTTAAATATAATGAGACAGGTTTTGAATATAAAGAAACTTTTGAAATAAATGAATGAATAATGTGATTGACATGAATTACATATTGTTACGAAATGTCCAGGCGCGGTAAGATAGCTTCCCCGCAAGGCAGTTTAGGTTGCCAGAAAATGGCAAGGGAAGGCAGGGTTGCCATATTTGGAGAGAAATCGCCTATTCGGAGACAAAATTGGATATGCTATAGACGCATGAAGAACTTTATAGACCGAATTTTTACTGGTTTAGCCCAGAACGTTCTCGAACACAAGCCAAACGCTGTATAAACCCAGCTGGTACGCGGAGATCGAGCCAGTTAAGAGTCATTGCGCAGTCAGTGCATAGTCTAGTGCCGAGTTGGGTCTCTTAGCGTTTCGCGAGGTAGTGCATCGCCAAAGCGTGTGTATAATACGCTTTGGTGCATCGGCGAGTTTTACCATCAAACTAAATTGGATTCCCAGCCATACGGGCATACTAGGAAATGACGCCGCTGATCAAGCGGCCAAAGAAGCCACACAAAAAGCAGAAGTGGATTGCCTTTTACCAACACCAATCCTAGTGGCGAAGAACAAACTTTTGAAAGACGCACTGGATGTCTGGCAAGAAAGATGGGATAATGCGGATACAGGACGGATAACTCATGAATACTATCCGAAAGTCTCACTCAAAAGACTACGTACAGACTTTCTATTAGTGATGGCTATTACCAACCATGGGAAATTTCCCTCATATTTCAAGCGTTTCCTGAGAAGGAACGTCAAGTGTGGATGTGGAATAAGTGCAGAAGCAGCAGATGCAAGACATCTCATCTTCAAGTGCCCACTACTTTCGGATATCAGGAAGGAGCATCTCCCGGAGTTTGCTGAAAAATTTCCAAAGAAGGAGTTATTCTATAATCCATTATGTGCAAAAGGAATTAAATACATTATGAAATATGTGCTTGACAATGAGGACAAGATTATAATTAATCTGTAATTAAGCATCTATCCATCTGTATAACTAAGAAATTATTGTAAATAAGCATCTTTCCATCTGTTTTTACAAGAGTAGAGACTCTTATGTATATAGTGTATATATTGTATATATATTTCTTTTGATTGTATTCTGTTTATAAATAAAGGACCAGTGGGTCCCGATGGTGAGGTTAACAAAACTTCCAGACAGAGGGAACTTCTGTCCGGTACGCCCTTGGTCTTAACAGGCCGCGTAGTACTAGCGTACGGCCGGTCGCTTTTTCGGCTTTTTCGGCAAGAGATGTCAAAATTTCTCACTCCCCGCAGTGTCCTTAATTGGACGGGGCGGAGTACAAAACTAGTTAGTTAGTTAGAGTATGTTGAGCTTCGGGAACTACTGAACCGAGTCGGGAGCTGTACTCCAGTGTATCGTCGAGTGCAGTGTGAGTTCTAGCGTGGAGAGTCTCGAGAGTACTTGGAGTTCCGAGAACGACCTAGTAGAGTCGGGAATTGTACTCTGGTGCTTTGCTGTGAAGCTGTCTTCACCGTTATAGCCTGATAACCTGAAGGCTGTCTTGCTGACTTTTCCAGTGTGTTTATAGTAGTTCTTCGACGACTATAAAAGTGATTTTGGGGCTGTCTTGAAAATACTGACTATTACAGTGTGTTTCGATACTTCGTCAAGTGTCGTCGTTATTCACTCCAAATCCGCGAACCGCTTAACGCAGGTAAGAAGAGAAAAACATAACAATATAAATATGAATAAATACATCTTATATCGATTGTTTTGTGTTCAAGTAAGTTAAGTCACAAGAAAATAAAAATTTGTAACGCTTGTACTGAGCAACTGAGCGTTTTTTCTTCAAGTAAAGAAACCAGATATTTTCTTCTGATTTCCTTTATACCTCTCCGTTTATAATTATTATTGTTTTATTTTAATAGAAGTAAAATGAATCGGAAACGTATTCATTGGTCTACAATTACATAAAAAATGTTATTTCAGTAAATTAAAAATCATTATTTAAAAAAAAAAACTGAGTAGTTTAAAAAAAAAAAAAACTCATGAGGAGTCTTTTAGAAAGGGTAAATTAAATGATACACGTCAACGTGCACTGCAGAGAAACTGCTATTCGAGAAAAAAATATTTATTTAAAAGTAAGCTATTAACTTGTTTAGGCTTTTGCTGAAAAAGTAAATTTATTTCTCCACACAACTAACATAAGGACCAAATACTGAGATCATTCGTATCTTTGGATCCTAACCTAAGAAATCGTTAAACATTTCCCCCAAAATTTTTGAATAACTACTTTTACCGAATTCCAGAAGAGTTCACCAAAAAAAAAAAAAAAGAATATGATTGCAATTTCAGTGGTATTTGAATAATCAGTATCTCTCATGACGGCCCTGACTGATACAGTATTTCAGCGTGGCATCCAACGGAATCAGACAGAATTTTTAAATAATCAGTACACTGCGCATCACTGGAAATTCTTCAAACTATCTCCCGAATTATCCCGATAATTTTGGGCATAAATAGCGAAGTTCATGCTCATCATTGAAAATTCCGGAAACCACCTCTTGAATCATTACGATGATTTTGAACATACATAACCTATTGCTAATAAATCTAGTAGTTCATACCGGGCTATATAAACGCTTCTTCGAGCACATATTCCATCTGTCTATCAAGCCGAACTCTTCAACCTAGCTGTTAAATTTTGCTGTTTAACTTCCTATTAGTGCATTCCGATCACCATTACCGGTTCAAAAAGGAACATAACCGGAATAGTCATTACCAGAAATGGAATTATTTGTAATTTCACGTATTCGTTGCTCTAGCGATAAGCCAAAACGAAGAGTTTGAAAGCTATCAAATTTTTACATATATAAGATCAGAAATTAAATTAGCGATTGATAGAGAAACGGGGCACTGCATGATTTCTATTTCAAATTCCATTTGTATTAAAAAATTAAACTCTATTTAGTCAAAACTAGTCACATTTCAGGATGGCAAAGTATCACAAGTAGCTCGTAAGCCACAATTAATGTGTCGGACAGTCGCATGCTGCTCGCAAGCCACAGTTGGCCATGTCTGCTATACACAATGCAAGGTGTCCGATCATTTCAAGAAAAGAAAAAAAAAGGTGGAGGGAAGAGGGAAAAAAGATCACACACAAAAATAATATGCATACAGTACAAGTTAAACATATTTATACATTTTTATACGCATTGTTCATTCATTGTCATATTTCAGAGTATAATACCAAAACTCTAATAATAATAATTAATGTTATTAATTTTATTAGTATAAAAATAAAAATAATAATTAATATTATTAATTTTATAATGAAAAGATCTAAAAAATTCCTTTCAGATAAATGGCAAATAATATCGAATATAGCATAAACAGTAATGTAACTAATATAAAAGAATTGCTCTTATTTTTTCAAGCATTTTGGATAATTTAATTTTTCTTATTTTTACCGAAGCAAAATCAACAATAATTACCTCGAAATCTACTTGGTCACTTAATTCCATAGCTCCATAGAATGACCAAGTTTAAAACAAAATAACTATGTTTGAAAAGATGGCTTTGTTGAAACAGAATGTTGATGTTTGGAAAATCATGTTCATAAAATGGCCATGTTTGAAAGTTTTTCTTGACTAAGTGGAGATCTTATTCAGGTTTTTTTATTAAGTTTGGTGAATCCTCT
>KK113751.1:88404-112034 GCA_000611955.2 Stegodyphus mimosarum
TATATATAACAGATATAAATAAAAATGTATTTAATTGATAATATATTCAACTGATAAGTTTTCAGAACATTAAAAAAGTTGCCGTGATTAATAAAAGACGTTTCTAAAGGCTACGCATTATGTATTTCGCACAGAATCTTTCTTCCCCTGCATTTTTTAAAATTATTATTCTACACTTACACAAAATGGAAAGGATTTTTTAAAAATATCAGAATTAAAAGCGAAAGTGCACTTGATTTGAAATGTGTAAGTGGGTGTAAAAAGGTGGATGTTTAAGCAAAGAAAGATATTCGAGAAGTAAAATAAGTTTAGTTTTCGCCAGCAATCTCAACCTAGTTTTTGTTATTGTACTGTCGAAGAAAGCTTGCTCTGTTGTCACTGAAATACGTGAGAATCAGAGTAAAGTACCTTAATTTTGTTATCCGGTTTCTCAAAAAACTTGTTTCTGCTGTACTTCACATAAATATTAATGGGAAATATCGCTCATTGAATTCTAGGCCAGATTTATCAGAACAATAAACTTTGCAAGAATTCTAAAGAGAAATTAAAAGGGCCACTAGGCTACAGGGTTTCAAACAGTTTATATATAGTTAGCTGTCATATATTTTCAATAGTTAGCTACAGTTTAAAATGTAACATACATGAAAGCACTAAAAATCTACTTTTACTAGTATTGTTTTAAAATTTTAACATAACAATATTTTTAGACGTGAAACCTCTTTAAAAAATATGGCATATGCTGTACAGAATGCATATTAGAATGCATCGAACGAATATTATATTGACTATGAAAGTCATCATTATGTGTAATTTACATTTGCGTTCATATAATACTGATTTATCTTTCTACATCAAGAGCAAATTTAATTTTTTAAGAAGCCAAGTACATTTGAGCGGAGACTGTTTATCTTCGAAGATCTCTAAAATGATGTCAGAGGTCACATCTCATGAAGCTAATGAAGAGTTCTCTTGGTTTATGCTAAAAAAGATATTGATAATGAATACACTGGTGTGCAAAAATTAAGGACGAAGTCGAAAAATTAGCATATCAGCTGAACGAAGAGGCAGAGCGGACAGAAAGACCAATCAGGAGATTAAGTAAGGTGATGTACGGTAGCACATGCGCAGATATGCAGGTAGACGTAATGGGGGAGTGTCTGAGTAGTATAAAGCATGTTGTCGGTGTAAGATCAGTATTTCTGGCAAAGAGATTGCACGCCGTATAGCAGTTAAAATCACACCGAGTTGCTGCCTCAGCGAGAAATGGCGAATAATCAATCTGTTAGACGACATCTGGATGCTTTTACCCGAGGTCGAACCATTGGGAAGTTGGGGGAAGGCAGCAGTGTGACAAGTGGGGCTTCAGAGTTCGGAATTGCTCACAGCATCGTTTCACGACTTTGGAGACAATTGCAAACTACAGGAACAGCTATCCGGGGGTTTAGTAGTGGTCGTCCACGAGGAACCACACCCGCAGATGACCGGTATATTGCCTTACAGGCCAGAAGAAACAGGCGGCAGACAGCGGGAGAAATCGCTAGACACACGACACAGGCGACTGGACGACCGATATCGCGTTTTACCGTGGCCAGAAGACTGCACGGTGGTGGTCTGTTTGCACGACGCCCTGTACGGTGTGTACCTCTAACGCCTGCCCATCGGAGAAGGCGTTCTCTGTGGTGCCGGGAACACCGGAATTGGAGAGACAATGAATGGGGACGAGTACTCTTTACAGATGAGAGCAGATTTAGTCTGAGTTGCGATTCTAGACACATACACATCTGGACAGAGCGGGGAACACGCAATAACCCCTTCAACATCATCAAAAGGGACTGTTTTGGAGGTCGCGGAGTTCTCGTTCGAGCAGACATAATGCTTGGTAGCCGGACCGACCTTCATATTTCCCAAGGAGGTTCGTCACCTGGGACTGCTATTGTAACGAGGTTCTTCTTCCTTACATGCGTCTTTTCACAAGGGCTATGGGTCCTCAGTTCCTCTTCATGGACGACAACGCTCCACCTCATCGCACAGTTACTGTCGAAGAGCTGTTGGAGAGTGAAGATATTGAACACATGGATTGGTCGGCAAGGTCTCTGGATCTAAATCCCGTCAAGCATGTACGGAACTTACTAGGGAGACCTGTGGCAGCCCGCAACTTATCGCCAGTAACGATTCCGAAACTGAGATTGGTGCTACAACAGGAACGAGCAGCAGTGTCTCAACAGCTCATTAACAACCTCATATCCAGCATGCACAAATGATGTGAAACCTGCCTAGCAGTCAGGGAAGATCATACCCCCTCTTAAAGACCGGATGTTTCTTGCTGGACACCCATCACAGGCATGTTTCGGTCTTCAGTCGCATTGCGCTCCATGCTACTTTTTCAATAAAGCTTCTTTTTATCCCTCTGATTTCTCTTTTAGTAAGTGTTGCTTACATTACTCATGTCCTTACGTATTGGGGATCTTACGGTATTAAATGTGTTGATTTGGAAAGCTTTTGTACAAATTTATATTGAAAAAACCGTCTCGTCCTTAATTTTTGCACACCAGTGTAGACTGGAACTAAATCTAGCCTGAGGTTTTTCTTAAAGCATGCAAAACACCACAGAAAATTTATATATTCCTTTCTGTTGCGAAAATGGCAGATTTATTTTAAATACTTTTCAGTTATTGTTGAAGGGGTATTCCCTTTGAGATTTTAAAATAGGTCCACAATTATCTGCTTTTATTGTGAATGATGTTGTTTGGATTTTATTTTCAAAATTACAAAACTGACACATTGTTGCACTGTATAGGTTCATAAAATTTGTGTCGTTTTGAGGGCTTGTATTTTAATTTCTCTGCGTTTTCTTATATATTTTAAGTATATCAAAGATTAAGTTATATATTAAGATTGATTAAGAATTCTATCCTAGCAAAAATAATTTTCTGAATATTGTGTATTCCGGTTAGAAGTTTGGTACATGGTTCCATATTAAAAGTACATCGATATTACGCCAAAATCACGAATTTGCAATTTGGGTTATTGTCATTTACTTTTTTTTTTCGGTTGTATGTATGTGTTTATCTATACCAAAAGGAAGAAACGCATATTCGCATATTCTATGCAATAAATATATCTCAACTGTGGCGTACTTGGCATGCCACAGCTTGAAACTTTTTTCCTCTTGTAGGGATTTATATTTATTTTAAATAACCAGTTCAATTTAATTTGAAGTTTCTTTCCTATAAGCCTTCATTCCCTAATTGACAATGCCAGAATATTTAAACCTGAAGTAATGCAAATTCTACGAGTGGCAGAAAAGGTTTTATTATCAAGTTCCTAGAAGGAAAAGATAGAGAGTGTGGGCAAACTCTATGCTTGTTGCAGCTTGAGCTTCGGCTTAGCATTTATTGCTGGTTAAACGTGGCCTGATAGTTATTACTTTGCTGCCACTAGATTATCAACGCTCTGTTAAGAAACAGGATAGTATCAGCTCTGTATCGTTATTTTACTACTTGTTAATATCTTCAAATTTTGAGTTTAGTCCTTGCTGTTTCAGTTACCGCCCAAGCAGAGGCGTAGTTTGTTAGCGTCGAGCTCACGAATTGTAAATTCATAAAGAGTCTAATAAAAGGTAATTTTAACGCTTCTTCTGTGCAATCACTACTCTTCCTGCTTTCACACAAAGGTTAGACAAATGGACTCTACACTCTTATTAATGAATTTTGTAAATTCGTGGTTTTGACATGAATTTTAGAATATGTTAATATAGTACAAGGCTGATTATTCGAAATTATAGAGAATAATCTGAGTCTAGGTAAGCAAAAGATTGGATAACTGGACATTAAATAAATTTTATTTTAATTTTGTACCACCCAATGTCAGGAGCCATGTTGAGACAAAAACGAAATTTTTCACTTACCACCCCTTTAATATACGTTTAGCATTCTCTTTCAATAACACGAACTTAACTAATATTATTTTTAATTTTCAGTAAAAATTCGAATTGCATGACGAAAAAAGGTATTATTTTACTTGCGCTGACATCGCAGATGCTTTCCAAATACAGAAGCTGAAGTGAATCAAAATCTTCTGTTGTTTCAATCATGTCATACCTGTCTTTAAAGACATAAAAATTGAATTTAACTCTCAGGACTGGAAGCTCGAAATGTATGAGATATTGTTGTGTACCTTCTGCCAAGTTATTGGTCAGTATATTGGCTATGATGTTGGTTAGGCCTGGAATGGAATCTCGGAGAAGGTTATGATGTTCACAAATGTCTAGTTTTGTGCGCCATGAGAACGCTTAAAATACTGTGAAGTCAGAAATTCTTCTTGAGGAGGATTGGTAATAGGAGAAAATAGAAAGGAGACCCTCGGATCAATCCCTGGAATCTCTACGTCAAAACTGGATCTGAGCTATGTCCTCTGGTTAACTAATCATCTCTGGGCTATGTTCTCGGTGATGAGGTGGCTAAATGATAGATGGATACTGATCATTCCCAAAGAATCCATTAAGGTGTAAGGTGCAAGTGTCCAGCCATTTGAAGCAAAACTATCTTTCAGAACTGCGGTCTAAACAAAGAGGTGCTCAGAAGACGCTCTGAAGGGTTTCTCGAAATTTGATAAATGTGATAGTTGATTATGCTTACCAAGTTAGTTAGTTATATGGACGAAAAAGCCACTTAAATTGCGTCTTTTCCTTCCTATTTACTTGTTTAGTTAATTTTCTATTTATTGTTAAGGTGATTTCGGTTAGCTTGAAGTTTGTTATTGTACAGGAGTATTTGTTACTTTCAGGAGTATTTGTTGTGTTCGGTTAGTTTTTGAAGTTTGTTGTTGCGCAGCAGTTGTTTGTATTTGTTCAGCAAAGCTACACTTCTGTTATGTTAATGAAAAAGCTGCTCAAGATTTATTTTAGAAAATAATTTTTATTTACGTTACAAATACCTATAATCAAGGCCCTCCTCTTCACGTTACTTTATGCTGTCTGAAATACTATTAGTTCCGACAGCTTTGTAAATATTGAAGCAGAAAGTTTTAATTACCTTTCAGGTTACAACACTACATTGCATATCAGTACAATAACAAATTTAACAATTTGTAAACACAGCATGTATGTATTTCTTGATAATTTTCCTGTTAGAAAACTTGTACAATTTAATTTCTAAATTACCGTGTCTTATTACGTTACCAAACTATTTATCATACACTCAGCAAAGTAAACTGCCAGTTTTTTAAGTTCTGAGATTTATTTTTCAAGCTGCTTAAGTAAGTTACAGATTTAAAAACAACGAATATACTTCTTAGTAATATGTACATTCATCTCCTTTTTTAGTAATAAACTAACTAATATATACTATATCTATTTTACGTGATTAATAATATACTTATCAGATAATTATTATAAATATTTACACCGTTATTAAAATAAATAAGAGTTCTAGTGGCACTAATTGCTTTTATTGTTGCAGAATAATCGTTTAATAATAAAGACTTTTTATTTCACTTTGTAATAATACATGTATTTGATATAATTTATAATGGCAATTCTTATAAGCGTTTGCCTACAAGCATTGCATCATTGGTGAAAGTAATAAAAAGAGATTTGATTAAATAATGAGCAGAGTCAACTGAGAAAGCCATTATTGCCAGACTGCCAACCGTTGCCAAATGCGTTGTGATTCAAAAAAGAGAGTCGAGAAAAATGAATTAGAAGTTTCCAGTACGGCCTACAGCAGCGCGATTCTGATTTTGGATCGGTAACATCGGTTTGAAAAGATAAACTAATATCTGAATACGTGCATTAAGTTTTAGAAAAGATTAAAACAAATATTACAAAACATGTCAGGACTGAGTGATCGGTGCATATTCTTGGCGAACATCTTCGTGTAAATCTGAAGTCCTGATCTTGAACAGGGAGCTGAATGCAGCTATGTTCTGTGGTAGAATACTGTGATTAAGTGGTAGAAGAACTGCACTTTAAAGGGATTTAAAATCCTCTTTTATTAAACCACAATTATATACAGCCACTTCCCAACTCGGGAGGGATGCAGAAAATAACGACCGCACTTGGGTCTCAAACTGAACAATCAAATAAGTTAAACTAAATATAGAAAGTAAGTCGTCGTTGCTCACAGAGCTATGAACGCGAAGTTGGCCTCTACACTAAATGGTGCGTAGCAAGATTTAACTAATACTAACACACTTAGAATTACTTCAATAAGTAATAACGTAACAGCGCTACGGCTTAGAATTTAAATACTAGTTGGTCAGGCGAACGTTGAATAGAGTAACAGTGGTCTGAGACTAAAAGCTCTCTCACACTGAGAGGTTCCTACCTACGGTTTAGATAGAACTTGGCTCCACTTCAGATTAGCATAAAGCTGAAACGCGCGCTTATTCTAACGGGAAGTTGAAATAAGAACAGATAGAAAAAGTGAAATTAAAATAAAACTTTGTTAGTTTAACTAAAACCTTACACATGCATTAACCATTTCAAAACACCTAAGTATTACAGCTACTTTAATTAATACATTGTAAATGATGAAATACATACACTTCAAATACTAGCGTCACTTATTAAAGAGCAAAAAGTACATTAACAACCGGAAAAGCTTGGTGTTTTTCTGGGGTTCATGATACTTAGCTGATAAGACATTTAGGCGATAGGATATTTAGCCATCAACATGTTTTACTGACAGCCCGTTTAACTGAAAATGCGTAAAGTTAGATAAAAACATGTGTCAGTATTTTAGTAAAATTTGTCTTTATAGTTATTCAGTAAAATTATCCGACAACTATTTAATCTTTTTATCCTTTTAAAGATTGCTCGAATTCTCCTAAATTCAATTTTCAAGTCATTTTCTCATCTATCAGTAAAATTCATTATTCGATTTTTAAAGATCTCATCTTCGATTTTGTTTCTTGCGGAATTTCATCATATCAGTGTGATTTGACATATATCGGCAAAACTGAAAGAGCGTTGAAATTTCTCACCAGGAAACATGAGAATTACATATTCGAAGAGAAGAAATAAACAAATTTTTACAGCTAATCACAAATGGACACGTAATCATAATCTGGGTTTGGGATTTGCAAAATTTATCCGTAAAGCTTCTTCAGTTAATAAACTGAATTTCTTCGAAAGCTTTAACAAAAAGTTTTCTTCTTTAGTTAATGACATTAATTTTTTAGTTTAGGTCTTCCCAACGCTTTCAAAATTCTAATATATTATCTTTTTCATGTTTCATAACTATTTTCTTCGACAAATCATGTGACGTTTATTTTCGCTTTGTTCCACCTATTTTGCTTGCTGTATAAAATCGTTTCGCTTCTCCCACTACTGAAATTTTCTTTTTTACCTGATATAGGGAGATCTATGTCTGATCGCCGTGGAAACTGATTTCAATATCTACGAGAACCTAAAACTGCCTTTTTTGTCTAATTTTCAAATCTACTTATAGCATTCAATAAAGGCAAAACTGTGGTACTTATCCATAAACCTTATTGCTGGAAACGACCCTTTGCCAGATAAAATGGATTAATTTTACTAAAATATAATCGCATGTTTTTTCTAAATGGATGCTTTATCAACTCTAGGCTAAACCTATGACCATTAAACTTGCTGTCGGCTAAATGTTCATGTTAGTTAAACGCACTATGCATTAAATGTGTGGTAAATGAATATCTGAGTCAGCTGAATGTCTTGTCAGCTGAGTCTTGTCCGCTAAACATCCTGTGGACTAAATGATCTGCCGGCTAAATGTATGTATCCGCTAAATGTACGTGTTGGCTAAATATCCATGTCATCTAAATGTACATTTCGGTAACATCTGTCGACTAATTGTCCGGGACCAGTTTTTCTAAGATGATAATTCTAATCAGAAAATACTGTCATTGCTAATGTCACATATTATATATTGTTTTTCAGAATCATAGCCAAAGTACTGTCTGGCAATTTGACATATTTTTGACCTTTCTTGCCCTTAAAACCTATTACTATCAATGAAACTATTTTGCTATTAGATATACAAGAATCATAATCTACTCCATTAAAGTGTGTTCAAATTTGCAAAAAAACTTACATTTAAATACTTTAAATTAATAGGATATGAAGAGCAAATTTGAATTTCCATATTTTTCTTTGGATATTTACGTTATTATTCTTTATGCAAGTGCACGAAATACGTGTGAGACATTTTCCACAGTCAGAACTTTTTTCTAGAGTCAGACAGAAGCGATCATCCTATAGATCTCATCTTGTAATTCGTGTCGATAATTGTTATTTCAGCTGTAAAAAAGCTGTGAACCGAGATTTGAAATAAGAATATTAAGTTTCATTTAATCATGCAAGAAATTTATTTTGCTTTAGCATTTGTACAAAGAATTATTTCCTTTATATTTATTTACTTTATATAATAGTAATTCATTTCTTAATTTAAAAGAGGCAATTTATTCATATCCTAAATTATTTCAAACAGCAAACTGCGACTAGTTTTCATAATTTTAGATATACGGTTTCACCTTAAATTTTAATTTAAAAGAATTCGCATTTATTTTGAATTTTAGATTAATTATTGAAAGCTTATCTACCTATTAGATGTCTGTTTCAGTTAATGTACAATAGCAGCTTTTGCAATTAAAATGCCTGTATAATACTTGAATTGCAATTAAACTGCATTTTAACTCAAATTTTCTGCTGGAAAATAAGCTTGCATTTTGAAACTAACATAATTTTAATCAGCTAAATTAATAAAATGGCACTTATGGTAATTAAAATTTCAAAGTTTCAATATAAAAATTCTATTTATCCTTAAAGAGTTTAAAAAGAATGAATTGAATTAATATGCATCAAATAGAAAGTGCAGAATTCTGCTTCTTTTTCCTTTGTTAATAAATACATTTTGCGTAAATTTAAATAATAACCTCTTTTTTGAATTTATTTAATTTAAAATATGTTAAAGAGATAACATGCATCCATAACAAAGAAACGATATTACATTTGACTTTCATAATAATTGTCGCATTTAAAATTTTAATCAATGTACCATTAAGGAAATTTGAAAAGCGCATATTGAAATTTAATAGTATTGCAGTTTGAAGTACGATCAAAGACAATTTTCTTGCAAGCTTAAACTTAGCTTATCTTATGAGGAATCTTATGGTCTTCCCTCCTCCATGCGCCCTGTCAGGATGAATAGGTAGCTCATCGGTTTAGCGATTAGACGGTCAGTGGTTCGAATTTCGACGAGGAGATTTAACCCGTTTTTCCGAATTGAAATATGACGAATGATAATTTGTCATCAAGTAGATTTGGTTGACTGAATCTTAACCTGTCCAAAGTCGTCCTTTCAACTAGGAAGAACATAAGGAATTATCGCCTTCCCTGAATGTGCTCTGGTGGCGTAACTTGTAACATGTCTCACTAGCAATCAGCAAATCCATGCTTCGAATTACGAAGGCTTAGCCAATTTTCTGCTCTGAAAAATCTACTAAATTTACAATCTACCTTCCATGTTTAATAGCAGTCTTATTCTTTTAATGCCCTTTTCACGAGCAAAAAATGAAATAGAAAGAGAAACGAAGCGTTTTCTCCATAAAGTTGCGTAGTTAATTTAAATTTAGGAATAATCTAAATTTTGCTTGCATATACCTAATATAGTGAATTTTTTCAAATTGTTATTTTTCCATAATATTACAAATATTGAATTATGTAGCATGAAAAGTCTGAAGAGAGTAAAATTCTACCGGAAAAATAAAGTTACTGGGAAGAGTCTATTTAATACTGAGCTAAATCGTTATCTCCTTAAATTGGCGAGCTGGTCATAATAGCCAAGCTGACGATGATTTTCGCTACTAATTTTTGTCGCCAAAAGTAGCCAAACTTTGAAACTGTTTGGCGATATTTTGGTCCAGTTCCTGTATAATTGTAATTGCTATTGTAATTGAACAACTGTAATTGATATGTACATATAACCGTATCCTGCCCTTATATGGAACTTTATCCGCATATATTTCACACGTTGAGATTTCTAGCCGGAGGCGAAAAATTGTGTAAGCCCGGAGAGAGCATCAGTCCTCTGTTTTTAGTTCAGAGTTGCGTTCGAGGTACTGAGAGATATCAGAGCGAGCTTCGCTCTTTAGATGTGCTTTCCATTGCATTGTGTTTAAAATTCTTATTAGTTTAGAGAGGTAACTACTAATTGTGTTCTGTGGTACTTGAAAGAGCTGTACGACTATATTTCTGTGAAACGTTCCAGAATTGCAAAACGTTTCTTTTGGGGAAATAAAGTTTGCAAGCTATCATCGGTTTTGTATGCATTCATCTTTTAGGATCCCGCACACACGTAACAATGTTTGCTATCAGAATTGGGGTTGAAAGCCAGTGATAAGAGCGATGGCTGAGCAATTAAGACAAATGTTGACAATATTTTACTGCATTTAAAGAAGAGGTGAAAGCGATCCAAGAATCCGTTAAAGAAGAGATGAAAGCTGTTCAATAAAAATATGAAGCATGTGAAGAAGAAAGGAAAATAGAAACTACTGACATAATAGAAAACAAGCTCGCGGCTATGGCAGGTAGAATAGGCACAACTGAAAATAAAATTGGAGAAACTGAAGCAAGATTTTCTGCTATCGAACAACAAATCGATGGCAGTGCTTCTGCTGTTGTCAACAAGGAAGTTGACAGAATGAAGAAATCCATAGCTAGACACAGTTCTGACTCCTTTAAATCCATATCTATGCCTTTCCGATACACTCTAAAGCTTGCGGCACAGATATTGAGAAACTCTATTTTCAAACGCTTCAGATTTCTGCAGTTTGTGTCAGCAGCGGTGAACTGTTTGTCATGGGACATATAAATGAAGTTCCTTGTAATATGACCATCAGTATAAGTGTCAATGTTACCTGTATCGATGGACCATCATCCGCAAAGTTCTTGCTCAACGACTGGGAGGTAAAATTATCTAGATGCCTCTCTGCGTTACCTTCCAGACTATGTCCGATCATAAAATCGACATCGATGGAAAGTTAACATCGCGTTTCGAATTAATGCCTACCATCACATGACATATGTGGCAGATATTACAGACTCTTGTATACTCTGATTAGGCTTACTAAGGAAACAGTCTCCTTTAAAAATGATAAACTCTTCTATTTCTGAGGACATAACATGTTGGCAATCAAAAATAAAGGAGTTAAATCCGTCTATTAGTAGCCTCGGCACTCATCGACCTATCGAGGACCGTCATCCCTGTGAGAATTGCCATGGGTCAATAATAACGTTGGCGAAAGTCATTGGGGAAGGCGAAGTAGCTGCAGCATGTACTCCAGTGACCTGTAGTCCTTCAAAGTAGTCCTCTAGAGTCTGTGTTTTCAGACAGCCGAGCATCGGAGTTACTTCAGACTGTACAACTAAGCGATGAAAAGAGGAGTGCTGCGGAACAAGTCATTTAAGAATTCAAGAATACTGGATTCTGCTTCTTTGGACTGGTTCATATAAACTTACTTCAGATATTCTCTTAGATCCTCCGATACGTTAAGTCAATCGCTGAAACTGAAATTGCATGCGGGCCGAATGCAAGATCAAAAACTAGCTGACGGTGGAATCCCCCACTCTTTTTCTTAATAAAATGAAAAAAAAAATTATGCGAAACAAAAAATATTTTAAATAAATTTTCAGTTTCGCTATTTATCAAAACATACATAAACAATAATAAAATTATCGCAAAGGAAAAACAAATTCAAATTTTTATTTGCTTTCCATCCGAAATCTTTTGATACTAGCAAGACATTTTTGTAGGTTACACTTTGCTGTTCAAATATATTGATAGCGAAAATAGCTAACAGAGGAACACTTGAGCCACAAGACAGCAAACCACTTCCTCCAGAGTCACTTAAAATGCATAAGTCTGACCAGGGAGCAAAATCAATAGACAAATCCTGGGCTAACATTCAAGACACATGGAAAAAGTTTTGTCAAAAACCCCGTTAAGAGGCTGTGACAAACTTCAGACTGCAAACAGGCCACGATTGCATGGCACATCATCTTAATAAAACTGACATCCTTCCATCTAGTATATGCCAAATTTGCAATTCGAGCAACATGAATGCAGAGCGGCTTCTTTTATGCTTAGAACTACTAGATAAAGAGTCTCAGAAACGTGGTGAGATAAGTAAACCATACTGAAATGCCAGAGCTTTCATGAACTCCTTGTAAAGACTACATCTCTTATGTTCTTTTACTTGTTGTTTAAATTTTTAACTTTTTACTTTTGTTCCTTTGTTCATTTATTCTGATTCTTATTTTTAATATTTGTAATTTTTTTATTTTTCATTGTTCTTGTGTGATACTTGAGCTGTTTTGTATGTTTGGACTGATCTTTCCAATAAAGCCATATGTAACAACCTATTGAGAACTAAATATTAAATTTTCAAATTTTTAAATTTTAAAACAATTTGATTTAAAGTAGTAGCATGTTTAGTTAAACATTAAAACACTTACTTAGATTTAAACTAAAAATAAACAAATTATGAAAATTTCTAGAGAACATTCTCCTCACGGGATAAAACTTAATAATAATTTTGAGCAATTTGAGATAAATAATGACAAGATACAGTCTCATATTTATTAAATATTCCTTCGCATAATAAAATCGTATACGATTGTATATAAATCATCATAAACTTCTTCATTCCCTACTACAGCTTGACACTTGATGGCGTTTCTATTCTGATAAATTTTGTAGTTTTGGAGAGAAATTATTAGAAATTATCTTCGTCATGCTCATTGGTCAGTCGGATTCTTTTCGTATTAAATTTCAGCTGTGAAAAAAAAGGCTGTACACATATAAATGTATTCCGAAGCAAAAAGATTGTCCACCAGCAGCTCAGTGGTAAAAGACGCTGAACACTGGTAGTTTTGCCTGAGGTTCGAGTCTCGGCGAACCGGCTGGCTGCATGGGCGTTTTCGTGGTTTTCGATATGTGCAACGTGGATACGAGCCAGTTTTCCTTAAAAAGACTTCCACGCGGCATCCCTTCCTTTCTGCATAGTGCCTACGGGCGAAGCACGCAGTAAGTAAAAAAAAAAAAAAAAGATTTTTATATCAGTACAAAAATTGTTAACGGAACATACTCTTGTTTTTGGTAGAAATAAAAAAATAAAAAATTAACTTAAATCTGTAGCTTGAAATCTTCGAATAAGATTTATACTCCACTGTAAATTAGTTAGCTTCGTTTATAGACTTTCTGCTACACTGTGCATGTTTGTTTTTAGTGTTAATGAAAATAACGAACACTCAGATTTCAAATAACCAAAATCTTGAAATTGTTGCAACGCCGCATTTGCAACAAACGTATAATTGAAATATATTCTTGGGCAGCATAAAATTGCTTAGGAGGCTGCATGCGGCCCGCGGGCTGCAAGTGTGAGACCACTGCGTTAGGTAACTTCAAAAACATTATGAGGCAATCCTTCTAACATTTACAATAACAATAATAATAAACTTTTGCATTATACGGAAAATCTTTCTTAACCGAAACAATGAAAAAGGGATTTCCCCTAATTTATTTCATAAGTTGTCGGCTCTAATTTTTATTTTTATTTTATTTTATTTTTTTAAGAATTTAATTTTTCGCTGTCTCATTTTTTAACTGTAAATGCGTATTTTAACGTGTAAACAAGTGATCTAAATGCATTGTACGGAAAGCTAATTAAACGAGCAAAAGTGTGCGAAAGACGGTTATTAACTATGTGGAAAAGGGAAGGGATGAAACATTCATTATGCTCAATGTAATATTTATTTTAGAATATTTTTTTTAACTTAACAAATTAATGCGTATTTATTTTTAATATTGAAGTTAATTCACATGGATTATTCGAACAAAATGTTATGCGAAATGGCTTCATACCTTTTTATTCAAGTAAATAGGTTTCAAGTATCAAATTTTTGAGTAACTTACAGTTATGCCTTTTTATCCTAGAATTATTGTTTAGCATCTAAATACCTGTGACGCTAACACTTAAATTCTTTTGCATTTTAAAAATAAATAAAAAAAATAAATTACATTTCAGATTCTCTAGAGAATAAACCTTCAGAAAATATAAGCAACTTTTTATTTCTCATAAGCATTCGATTTCATTGGAACCTTCCAGAAAAGCCAACTTAACGTGCCTTTTCTATCGTTCGGATCATAAAATGCGCAAATGAAACGGGTTGAAAACGTCAGTACGCTTGTTATGACGTCATCATCTGTGACACACTTTCCGTTATCTCGTTTCTTTCCTGGTAACAAATCTGGTCTTTGCGGCGACTGAATTTTAAAGGATCTTCCTTCTAAACTCTAGTTTAAACGTTCTTCGAATTTAGAGCAATTTTATGGTTAAGGGAGCCAAATAGGATAGCGGAAAAAAATATATCTCTTGTAAATATACTGTAGCTGAAATTTTTGGTATCTCTATGAAATTCTCTCAAAATTTTGTGCTTTGCAACTGCAGACGTTAATATGTAGGATATATATGAATAGCAGGTTTCATTAGTTAGTCTGAAACTGTTTAATTGCTGACAAAATTCATTCTTCCTTATGTTCTTCAAATTTAACAGTGTTTTTCAATGTAGCAAAGTAAATGATGAGCGTGCTAACAAATGAATGAAAAATTAAAAAAATATTATTCATTCTAAGAATTTAGATTCTAAATGTTAAAATTTATTTATTTTAAT
The DNA here is from genome assembly GCA_000611955.2 of Stegodyphus mimosarum. Lineage (NCBI taxonomy): Eukaryota > Metazoa > Arthropoda > Arachnida > Araneae > Eresidae > Stegodyphus > Stegodyphus mimosarum. Next base: position 103,115 of record KK113751.1, read on the forward strand.
GTCTAAATTGTAAATTTCTAAATCATAAAATTATACAGAGTAGTAAATTTCATGACTAAATAGCTTTTTTCAGTCTTAAGTATCCGCCTTTCGAGCATAATACTTTTTGCTGAATTCTCAACTTTTACTGATGAACATAATAAATTGAGAAATTCTGTGACGATTGAAAAAAAATTCCAAATTAAATAGAAACAGGGCTGGAAGTAAGAAGAAACAGACAGAAAAGAAGTCCTGAAAATGCCGATGGGGACGTGGCTCGAAGGTCTGCAGATAATTCAACCTTTGAATTAGCATTCCTTCCCCTCTACTTTGCACTTTAGAGTAATAACAATGCGACTTAGCTATTTCAGAATTCTTTAACCCCCCTTATACATGCTTTCTTTCGCTTTTAAACAAAATTCACTGTAGAAGGCAGTTTCTATTTTTAAACATTTATCGTTGTCAGTCAGTTTGTATTCTAAAATGCTGTATTAAAACGAATTCACAAATGAAATCAGGAAAATTTTTAACCAATGATTAAAATTCGGTTTTTAATTTTTTATTACGCCATATAATTACCGAACCTTACTTAAAAAATAGCGAAGCTTTCTCAAAGAACCACACACAAAAGAAGGGGGGAGGGAATTAAACTGATATTATCTCAAACTGTAAGATAGACTGGACAATGGTTTCATAATAATAAACAATGAAAAATTTCAGTACAAATTATTAGCACGATACCAGCCAGACAAGATAATTTCATCTTCAGTCTTCAGATTACAATATAACAACTCTTGCCTTAAAAAATGCAATAGGATCTAAAAAAAATTAAGAAGATCCTGTATCACTTGCGTACTATATGGCGTTATAAAAATGTTTGATACCTTATATATATTATATATATTGTTAAATAAGTCCATAAAAATTTATTAGATGTATCATAAATTAAATACATTATTTAAATCAACGAGGCTTACAAAAGAGAAAAAATATTATCAATAACTGCGTTTATTTATTTTAAATCATTTAGTTTGTTAATTAATAACAGACAAATTAAATTTGAAAGTTGAATATGTTACACTTTGCTGAATGGCAACACGTAAGATTCGAGGCAGCGCCGAATGGCAATACGTGACTTTACGTACGAAAATATTTCTCAAACCAGGTGTAAGTATTCTTCAAAAATGGATTTCATGTATCGACAGAAATCAATTCCGTTGGAAATGAAAAATTGCTGCAACAAGAGACAGCAATCCTTTCCTCCGTTTTTATTCTTTTCTTTTTCTAGAAGTTATTCTTTTAATAAAAACTAAAACTTTCTCGAACGACTTTAAAAGGTACCTATTACTTCCCTGCACAGAGATATTCAGAACATTCAGCTTTTCAAAAATGCCGCACAAATACGACAGTCTCACCAATAGAAATTCAATAGAGGATTCGAATATTTTGAGGTAAGTGTGAATAAGTGGCTCCATAGTGTTTCAGGGCTTTGCTTCGAACGAAAGAGTCCACGTTTCCATAACAGCCGGAAGAGATCTACGCACTTAACCCCCAGACCATTTTCAGAAATAAAAGCATGTCGAACAAGTTTTCATCAGCTTTAGCAGCAATAGTGACAATTTTAATGTCAGTTGTAATTAAATATCTCGAATGTTCCATATTAGTTGAAAAATAAAGAATTCTGACGCTTATACATAATGCAATTTTTGTTTGCATTTTTATTCTTTTATGGACTTCGATATAAGTGTACTTGATGCTGGATAAGCTTGGTTTCAGATTTGAAGATGCCACCTCAAGTATTCCAATTAACTCTGAAAGATATATTTCGATACATACTATTTAAAAAATCTTACATTAATTCCTGGTAATTCTTGACAACTGGAAGAGTTGCATATATTTGTAGTTAGCAGAAGAAGGTTCAGAACAAAAGCGAATGCTCAGTTGAAGTCACTGTTTTGAAGTGATGAGTTTAAAATGTAGTCTGCACTTGTCTGAGTTTCTGGGACTGCAGGAAATTGAACATCGTATTGCAAAACCGAAAGTTTAAATGGCAAAATTTCGATAGAATTTTACAGAGCATTCTATGAAGTTTATAATAGATCAAGAAGTATATCGTAATACAGACTTCTGGTTGAGCTACCCGTTTTCATGAAGAACGTGTCAGAAGTTTAAAATGTAGAGAAAAAAATATAGAAACTGTAGAAAGAAAGGTAATACTTATAAACCAACTAGGAAAGAAAATGTTCGAATAACATGCGAAGACATATCTCAAGCTTTAACAATTTTACCAGTATCAGTATACCTTATTCTGAGAAAAGCTTTGCAAGAAAAAAAAAGATTGAATCCCTTGGGTTCCTTACCACTTCAAGTGACGAAGGTTTGGTAATAAAGGTGAGAGAGTTTAGTTTCAAAAAATTTAAAGAAACCTGGTTAACTGACTTATGACCTTATTTTATATTCTGACTAGTCCAATGAACAAGTATCATGTAACTCCTCATGACACCAAAACCTTGGTCACATTCAGTTATAGATGAAGTCGATAATTATCTCCGCAACGATCACCAAGGCAAAATATGGTTAAATTAAAACATATGATTATGATTGTCAAAAACATGTGACTGCATATTCCTGCGAGTGGTAGAGAAAATCTTGCAGAAAAATGCTTAAAAACTTCTTTACTTGCTTAGGACTGGACATAAAAAGGTCGAAATCAAACACGAATAAGAAGTTTTACTATATTCATCATGAAGTCAATACATGAATCCACCGGATCTCAAAATACGTCTATAATTTGGAAAAGGTCTTCGGTGGACTGCCTTCAGTAATTGCCCAAGCCATTTGAAGAGAGAAAAAAAGTAGTACCCTAAAAACTTCCGAAACACTAAATCGCGATTATCGAGAAGCAGGGAGATTAAAAGAACTTCAATCGCGGAAACCGAATTATTTACTTTTTTGTTTACGTCTGACGATTAGTGCACGATGGACAGTTTGAAATCGGTGAAATTATTATGCGCATAAAGTTATTCAAAAAATTAAATTACTAGCTGATAAAGAAGTGTGTCATTGTAAGATTTGTGCTCTTCAAATGCAATTGCATTTCAAAAATAAAATAACTGTTTGTTGCAAGCGAGTCACACTTAAGGGTCAAACAGCCGCAGTCGAGGGGTTTATCAGCCTCATGCGGCTCGCCATCAGCAGTTAAGAGTCCTGACAGCCGTAGTTTGTCCATAGCTGGAAGTTTAAGAACCTCGTTCCATCACTCCATTTTCAGTGGTATAATTTTTTGCGCAAGCAGGCTGGTAATCCATTTCAAACCACCTTGAGATCGCAGCCACTGTGAGGTGCAAACGAATTATGTTTAACATCGATATGCCTAAGAATTTTAGTCATGTGCTTGTGCAATGTACGGGAAGGGACAGAAACTTTGGTTCCTCCAGTAAGCATTTGGGTCTTAGGTATCTATAGAGTCCTTTTTTACCTAAAAATCTTCTTTAATTCGTTCCAGGTAAATATATTGCTCTAGGGCTGGCTCTGTCATTAATCATTTACATCAGGAGATGTCGGCTGATCAGCGGAGAGAGGCTCTTCGTCATTAATAGGGGTTTCCATCTGGGTGCTAACTATTTACGATTGACTGTAGCATAAGTATTAATAATACTATTCTCGTGCTAGAGGTTTAAGATGGCGAGGTCTTTGCAGTCATATTTCTGGAGTTCCTTCGTTTGTGCAGGAGGTTGTGACTTTCTTTTAATTTTTGTACCAACAGTCTTGTCTCCACGTCGAATATTCAATGCGGTATCATCGCAACTCGTATTCTGGTTTAGAGGCAGTCCAGCAAATTTGTTTGAAGTCGAAATCTCAGGATTTGTAGTCGGACTTAATGGAAGTTTATTGCTCGTCTTCGAAAAGGCTTTTACGCAAATAGCATCGAGATTGTGTAATTCCTTTATCTTGAGTAATTTCGTGAGTTGCCAGTGCAGTCGTTCCTGTGTGTGAGGCGGTTCATTTTTCTACGAATTGTTCAAAAGGTTTTTTAAGGTGGATTCTTCCCATTCATATTCCGCTTATGTAGATCTAATTCCTTTATCACGCTAGTAAAAAAATGATATTTTCATCCTGATGGTAACAGGTCTGTTCCTTTGCTCTCATGATCATGATGGTGATGCAGAAACCATCTCTTATATGCGGGCACCTGAAAGCGTTCTTTTCTTTTCCGTTCCAAAAGATGCTATGTATGTGTAAAAGAAATGTGCTCTTCAGTGCCTAATCGCTTAACCTGAGATTATGCATCCTGTGATCAAACCTGTTAATTTCGATATACACTATAATCTCTTAAAACGTTTGTTTCTTTAGTTCTGAAATACCTTATGCATAAGTAATATTTTAATAGGAAAACATTCGAGAAAAAAATTATTTACGTATAATACTCAATATTTTTTACTAACTCTTTTTAAAACTTACATGCGTTTCGTTATTTTACCAAACTGTGATCAAATTATTGAATAGAAAGTATATGCCATTTGAATGAATTTTCTCGCGCTACTGAAAGCACTTCATTTCTTTCTTGACAAATTAAATTTGTTCAATAGGCGTCAAAGAATTTTCTGAATCAATATCGTATACTGTTTCTGGTAATAAATTACACCAAAAATAATACTCAATATTGATACTTAAATATACCATCCTTTTTTTCCTAATATAGGCGTTCAATTAATTCCGTGAATTTTTAATTATAATTTTACTGACTTTATTAAAATTATCCTAATCATGTTATTCCAGTCTTAATAAAGTAATGCGTTTATTCTGCTTTCATGGACCCTGGTGTGCAACTTGAGCGTATTAAGAAGCAGAAGAAAACAGACATATACACATCATACTGATATATGTTATTCACCAAATCAGTAATAAAAAAAATAAAATAAATAAACAAACAAAATTTTTTAAATTGATTCACCTGTAAAAAAAATCTGATGTGTAAATCACATGACTTTCTTGTACGGAATATTAAATTATACGCATTTTTTCCTGAATTTCATTTAAAGTTATTTCCTCGAATTTCATTAGAAATATATTTCTCACTCAATTAATTCAGTTCTCATTTCCCGACAAGGCAAAAATACATAAAAACTCAAAGATATCTATATTAACAACTGAAAAATATAGAAAAACATAAAACACCAAATATAGTTTAAACAATTAAAAAATATTTTTACAATTAAAATTACAGTTTCCACGCAAAAACAAACAATTTGGCCAGCGTGCAAGAAAGCAGATTTTTCGGTGCTCAGAACTGACAGTTTACTTATGGTTTCACTCGGCAAAAAGACACTGAAGGGGTAGAAACTGACTTTATTTGTTGTGGACGCTATACTGAGTCAATATATGGGATAATTTAATAATTTAAATGATAATTCCAGAATGGATTAAGCATAATTTTATTCGAAATAATAAAAGAAGACCTTATTTTGTTGTTGCGTAGTTTAGTTTCTCTAGATTGGTAACAAAACCATTATTCTGCTAAGTTTCAAATGTAAACAAATATGGCTGCTGTGGTAAAAAAAATTAGTCTTAGCTGCACTTCAAAAACATTTAAATTGTTGATAATTCTACAACTATAACATGCAGGTTAACTAAAGGCATAAAACCTTACCCGAAAGATAAGGACAACATAATTCAATCATTTTTTGAGCAGAAAATGCCCAATTGACAAACATATAAGAATAAAGAAACTGAGCTCACTGAGCCGAGTAATAGAGTGGACATATATATACATATATTTATATACTTTTGGTGCGGCCGATTGGAACCAAAAAGACAGGTGACCAACTACATGTTATAGCAGTCCTATATACAAAATTTCAACGTTCTGAGGCTATTCGTTTTTGAGTTCTGCGAGATACATACACACATACGTACGTACATACGCAATACATCGTTAAATTGCATTCGATAGCTGTCAAAATGGATATTTTCGTAGAAATATGATACCCGAAATTTTTCGCGATTACAATACTTCCTTCTTACTTCTTAAAAGGAAGTAAAAAACTGAGCTCACTGAGCCGAGTAACAGAATGGGTATATAGATATGTATATTTATATACTTTTGGTGTGACCGATTGCAGCCAGAACGAGAGGTGCACAGCTAAATGTTATAGCAGTCCTATATACAAAATTTCAACGTTCTGAGGCTAATTGTTTTTGAGTTATGCGAGATACGTACACACATACGTACGTACAGACGTCACGAAAAAAAACCTCTTCTGAATCCATTTTAAATCAATTTTATAATTCGTTTGGGGAAAACGAGTCTTTTATTCTGTCCTTACGTACAGATGTTACGCCAAAACGTCGTTAAATTGCATTCGATAGCCGCCAAAATAGATATTTTCGTTGAAATATGGTACCTGGAATTTTTCTTGATTACAACACTTCCTTTACTTCATACAAGGAAGTGAAAATTAGGCTAGTTTCACTTCTTGGTAAACTGACTACTTTCGAACTGTTAAATTGGAAAAGGAAGTCATCGCATTATATTATTGGTTATTTAAAGTTAAGATTTGAATTCTCTTGGACACTTCTAATTTTATTGCTATACACAATTATGCATATCTAATATTTCCCTTCTGTTTTCAACAATATACTCATATAAGCATTATACATTTCCAAATATGTCTTATTTCCTGCAAAGAAAATAGTAAAATCCAGTCAGAGTAAATATTTTAAACAGGTTGAATGGCAATTTGGATGTCGCCACAAAGTTTCCCTATTGAAAATTTAGTGTAATAATAGTCTGTTACACCAGTAAACACCAGGCACCGACTCTAAATTAATAAATGAAACGAGTTCAAATTCGCAACGTAACTTTTAGGGCGAAAACAGGAATCATAATAATTAAAAATCTAAATCACGGTGTAGGGTTTCCTTTATGCACTAAACGGTTATTTTAATTTTGGTACCTTTTCTGAATTCTGTATTTCTTACCGCATTTCCTCGACAGGATGCAAACTGAAAAGGGGAAACAAAGTACTTGAATGGGTATAACGAACAGGTTAGACAGAGTGTGATTTCACTAGTGTAGCACATGTTTGCTATTTTGTCCTCCAGCTGTTAATCTTAGTAGCGGCTACGCATTCTGGCCGTTTAGTTAGTCTATCGCCGGTGTAGGTTACTGAGTCAGCCTGTTAGGTTAAATTAAATTGTGAAGTCTAGCACTACTTTTTACAAGTTCTCACCGGATGTAGTCGGTATTTTTGTGAGCACGAAGTCCGTGCCCTTTCTGTTAAGTTGCTATAAGTAAATAGGACTTTTTACACGCTTTCCCTGTGTTTTTATTTTTCGTGTCTGTGCGAGAAGTCGCCAGGATAATCTTTGAGATCTAAACGCTTTGTATGATAGCCAAAAAGACCAGATATTATAATTTTGTTATAAAATATTTACAGTTCAGTTTGACTTCTTAATGACTGGAAAAGAGCGGGAAATACTAACCCAAAGAAAGAATCGCATGGAAAATATAAATTTGCTACCATTTTCTACAAGATAATAAATAGGATTGTAAGAGAAAAAATGTAGATGTTATTAAAAATTTAAATTAATTGACTTTGTTTAAAGCTTCAGAACACTTTTCTCTTGACAAGTTCTGTTTGGAGCTTTGGATGAAAGAAATTAACTATGGTTTAGACTCTAATATTTTATATTTTTACCTTTTTCTATTCCAAATGTTTTTAATATAAAATAATTTTGCAAAGTTCATGAAAATAAGGAGTGGGTAGGGGATTATGGTTTCTACAGATCCTTGAAAAATTCTCTTCTCATTTTAATTTAACAAATTCGATTATGAAATTGACCAGCACTAAGCGCTGATTTTTCTACCTGTGTATCTTTCATCTTCATGTAGGGATTTCGAAAACTTTCTAAATACTTCGAAATGCTACATATGTGTGTGTGTGTGTGTAATGCTTAGATGCTAACAGAGCAGCTGTTAACGATAATAACTTAACGTGAAGAATTAAGCAATCGTGGCAGTATGAACACTTTTTATAGTTGAATTCATATTTTTAGTGCAGTTACAGATAAGTCGGCTCGAAAAATGCGCCTCTTACTTTTTTTGGGGAGGGAGGGGGTTAGTTACAGTGGTAATTTTACTCAAGTAGCAGCGGACAACGAACGTGCAAGAGAAAAGAAAAGTAATGCGCAGCTTTCAAATGAAAGTTTGATTTAGAATGGCTTGTGTATCGTTTTCACTTCCATGGAATTGCTTGTTTGAGTTTCAGTTAGCAAATCTTGAATTATTATTGGCTAAACATTATGTAAGTGACTGCGCCATCGCCGTTAAGTAAGAATCATACAATATGGTTTAATTTTGAAATAAGGCAATATGCAACGATTTTAACAGTTATAATTTTTAAAATAGAAAGAGAAAATAATAAAATTAAATAGGATAGTTAAGAGAGAATTGCAAATTAAAGGTAGAATTCCGTTTTACTGTTTTTTTACTTATATGTGTGTGTGTGTGGAGTGATGTTGCAAATTTTGCGAAATATGAAACAATTTACTTTTTCGTAATGGTCGAGACGACTGCAGCTTAACTGAGGACTGGTGCGAAAATCGCAACTGGCTTGATGGTTGAAACATCATTTTATTTTGCATAGGAACAATTTTTCAGAAATACATTTTTCTTAAAGCTAGTACAACTCTAGGTCTACTAAACCCACCCCTCAATTTCCATATACGCACTTTGCATTTCACATGCGCATAAAACTGGTACAACACTAGGGCGGCTAAAGGCGCTACTCAGTTTCCATATACGCAATTTATGTTTCAAAAAATAAAAAAAGAAGACGTGGAAGAATCGAGAGACGTGATTTATTCAAGCAGCAGAGGATGAGAAAAAGCAATGCATACTAACTATGACAGAATTCATTACAACATAAGATGTTGCAGT
>KK113751.1:112044-143924 GCA_000611955.2 Stegodyphus mimosarum
AAAATGGCGGAAAGTGAATATTTGAAGTAGGGATGTGTTCAATTAAAATTATGAATTTGAAGCTCTATTGCCAGTTGGTTAAGTTTAATAATTTTGTTTCCGATTATATATTTTGTATACCCCCTTCAAAGAACAAAGTAGTGGCTCGGTGAGAGAAAACTCTTTAGGGAAACAAGCAAGTGTTAGTGAAGAGAAATTTTGAGAATGAAGAAATGCGAATGATGTGCTTCCGGGACATCGCATTTAGGTTTCACTATGCCTCATCATTGTTTCATGAACTTTCTCATATTTGAATAGAGAAAAACATATAGAAATATAATTTAGAAATAGTGCATAATAAAAAAATATTATACAGTTTGGAAATGGAACTCAGAAATGTGACTGAAGTTGAAAGTCTATAATAGGTAAGTTTGTAAAGTTCTTGAAATATTGTTGAAACTTTTTCTCTAAATGTACTGAGCTTCGAGTATCAATCTCTGAAAATGTTTAGAGCTCTTGAAAAGGAATTTTGAGTTTAGCTCGTAACACCATGCCTTATAATCAATATGAAATCAAAATATTTCTATTACATAGTTATAAAATTATACTTTACATAGTATAAAACAAATTCAGATTTTGTTATTGTAGAGAAATGTAACACTTAATGTATGAAAACAAACGAAAAAAGACAATATGATAATAAAGTTTGGCAAAAAACGGTTGGTCCTCTACAAGCGAATCAGCCCAACTACTGCTGATGACTGTGGGATGATTAAATACAATGACACATAAAACCTCTGTTCCTTATAAAAGGTAAGGGGCTTTTAGTATTGTATGATAAAGTCAGTTTCAGTTTAGTTCAATTTAGTGTATGGCTGTAAACATTCGTTTACGTTACGTACTTGAACAAATACGTAAAAATTAAAATTCAAGTTAAGACAAATAACTTGTATCCTCAAGTCATGTCGTAGAAATTTAGCAATCTAACGTTATTCTAGAACAATAATAAAAAAAATTAACAATTTAATTGTGTTTCTATAATAGCACTTTGTGCTGAAGCTATGGTCAGAGGAATGTGACTGGTGAAAAAAATACTGCTATTCGCTGAGTTCATGACCGCAGCTGATTCTCCTAATTAAAAAAAAAATAAATTTGGGGATTAAGAGTATTCCCAGGGAGAGAGCAGACACTGCTGATATACGCTATACGCCCGAAGCAGAGACTACAAGGAGCAATATATATATATATATATATAGTATTAAAACCTTTGGTCAGAGTATAGCAAGATAGCATGTAGTCTTCTAGCATCTGGTATACATCCAGACTGCAAAATACTGAAGAGTAAAGTTTTTCTTTTTCTCATCTCCGGGCTTAAGGGAACGTATACAACAAATTCAGAACGGGAAAACTCTGGGAAGAAGGGAAGGGTAAGATATGAAAATAGACAGATTGGGAAAAAGTCATATTTGGAAGAAAAAATATCATAATGTAGGATTTTGAAGCTCCATAATTATTTAGGGAAGGCCTTTTAAAATTTTGCAAACAGTATTTAAATATAAAAATTTTGAATATATCCATTAAAGTAATTGTTCATGATAAAACGAATTTCAAAAATTTCATAACACAGCTAAACTTCATACCATTTAACATCACTTGAAATAGTTTTATTGACATTATGATTTTTATTAAAATATTTTTGAAATTAAAACTGGAAGACCCCACAGCTTGCTCTAAATACTAATATATCCATCTTATGGGAAAATCCACATTAACAAATTGATGTGGGGATTATCACCAATGGTTAATGGGATGCTCGCGGAAGTACTTCAGAAAGACCTCCGTTCCTTGTTTAAAGACATCTAACCTCTTGAACTGCGGCAAAATATTCCATTAAATACATATAAAAAACTTAATTCCATTCCATAATAAATATAATAATTATGTATGAAAAAATTATAAGATTAAAGCTTGCAAAGTTTATATTCACTTCATTCTTACAATACTCAGAAAATTCTTAGAATTCAAATTTTTAAACAAAAAGCTCATTGTTAAATTAATAGAAAAATTCAAAATATCAATTCAAAGATATTTAGACAATAGTCCAAAAATATATTAATCATCTTAATAACCTTCTCTAAATAAAATCTTAAAATTACTCAATTTGTTTTAATTATTTTCTAAGGTTTATCCTAATTTTACTAACAGTTATTTTAAGTTTATGCATCTTTCCTATCTTTCTAGTTTCAGCTTAAAATTTCCTACTAGAATGTAATTTCAGGAACGCCTTTAATGCAGATGAATAACGAGTAGTATTTAAGTCGATGTTTCACCGACTTCGAGAGAGAGCCTGAGTTCTTGACTAGCCTACGTTTGCCTTTTGGCTACGTCTCTCTAAGCTACTGCTACGCTCGGCAATAGCTTAACGCCCTTGTTTGGCTTCGCTGACTTAATTAAGATTTAGGGGCCAACTACTTAGAATTCTCATAGCTTCGGTTGTATCTTTCAGTTAGCTAAGCTTAGTTAAGTTTAATTTTATATTCATTTAAGTTCAAGCCCAAGTGGAGGCTTTGCTGTACGTTCCGAGTTAGGAACTGATTTTATCATATTTATTCTGAGAAATAAAGAGTACCTTCGTAAGTCTTACGTCTCTATTCAGACACTTAAGCGATTATTCGCTTATTAGTGTTTGTGGGGTTCAAGGATTGAACACTGAATTAAATAAGTAAAGCCCCACAATTTAATTTAAAATTACTTAATTTGTTTGTTCCAAATTAGAAAAATTCGAATTTCTAATACCATATAATTTTTAATCTTTCATTTTCATAAAACAATAATGCAACATAAGAAGAAACGGTATTATTTATTCAGATTTTCAGTATAACAGTATTGATCAGCAATTTCTATATGGTACTTCCTGCTACACTTGAAGCACATTGTTATCTTTTAAACATCGGCCGAATCACTTTAAAATAAATTTAGATATTTAATTTGCTTTCACGCCGTGATCAGAAAAACATAAACATTGCGGATTTTGAAGCATACGATTTCACCATATTTCAGTATCTTGAGACACTGACAAAATGACCTTGGCCTCATTCGGAACAATTTTGATGATGCCTTCAACTGCGTAAGAATAAAATTCGAAATTTGCGTACACTTACTAATCGTTGATTATTTAGAGAATACTTTTTTCTCTTTCTCTCTCTTTCCTTTTATTTTCAAGAGATGGCCGAAATAAACTCAAATCTGACTTTATATAATGAACTGAGGTAATAATCCCACCTTACGTTTTCTCTAAATGCTAGAACATTTGGACTTACGGAGAGTTTTCTTTTGGAGTCAGCCACACTAAATATTCTACCGACTCTCTGTGATGTTATAGTTTTTGAGCAAGATGAAACAATTCAGTTTTTCGTCATGGCCAAGAAGACTGTTGCTTAGATGACGAGTGGCGCGTAAATCACAACTAGCTTGATGATTAAAACATCATTTTTATTTTGCACAGGAACAATTATTCAGAAATACATTTTTGCTTACAACACTAGGGCTGCTAAACGCGCGCCACAATTTCCGTACACGCAGTTAGCATTTCAGATACTAAAAAAAGAAGGTGAAGCGAGAGACATGGTTTATTCAAGTAGCAGCAGGTAAGAAAAAGCAATGCGTACTAACTTTGGTCATACTTATAGCCGGACAGTCTTTGTGTTCATTCTGAGCAGCGATTGGGCACTGTGCACAGAAATTGCAAGGAAAGAGTAAACATGTTTCAGAGTGTTGCAAAATAGTACAAAACGAATCTTTGAAGCGGCGATGGGTTCAATTAAAATTTATGAATTCGAAAGTCTATTGCCAATTGATACCAATTAAATTTAACAACTTTGCTTCATATTTTGTATTTTACACACACATACATATATACACTCACTTTCAAAAGTTAAGCACGGAGAGGAAAATGCTAATTTCCGGAAGCCAATCAGAATTGAAGAGGATGCAATTTGCTGCAGAGGTAGATGGAAGTATGCAAATGTGTTAGGTAACAGACAATCGCGCTTTCATGTCAAGAAATATGCAAAAAAGGCACTCTTATAAGAAGCCAGCTTTATGAAGGGTTACACAAGTTAATTGTAAGTGCTGATAGAAGGGGTTTCTAACTTTCGTACAATTTGTTTTCAAGACATACGTGTTCCTATGACTTCCAGAAGACGAATGGAAGATTGTGAGCTCTGGCATGCATTGAAGCAGGACAGTCGATCACAGATGTTTCTCTTTTCTTCGGCGTTCATCATTCTGTAATTTCACGTTTATGAAAACGATTCCAAACCACACAGACAGTTGTCTGAAGGCTCGTAGCCGGTCGCCGAAGGGTTACAACCCCCGCGGAAGATCGATATATTGCTATTGTAGCCAAGCAGAATCGCAGAGCGACCTCCACACGCGTGACATCTATGGTTACAGCGTCCATTGGTAAGGCGATATCTGCAGCTACTGTACGCCGAAGATTACATATGAGTGGACTGTACGCCCGGGTATCTCGAGTGTGTGTTCCTCTATCCGTCCAATCAAGAGGGGCACGATTACAGTGGTGCCGGGAACATGTCAATTCGAATGTGCCTGACTGGGGCAATGTCATGTTTACTGATGAGTCAAGATTTGCTCTGGAGCCAGATGACAAGCGTATAAGGATATGACGTGAACAATGAACGCGCAATCAGTCCCAAAACATCACCGAACATCACGCATTCCGAGGCGGAAGCATTATGGTGTGGACAGGGATTTCATTAGGATACCGCACCGACTTGCACATCTTTAAACGGGGTTCTTTGACGGCTGTTCGGTATCCTAGAACCCATTGTGAGATTGTACGCTGCAGTAGTTGGCCTTAATTTTGTTTTAATAGACGATAACGCACGTCCCCATAGAGCTGACATCGTCGATGACTACCTGGAGAGTGAAGGGATTGCGCGTATGGCGTGGTCAACATATTCGCTCGACCTTAATCCCATTGAAAAGTTTTGGGATGCTCTCGGCCGTGCTGTATCTTCACGTTTCCCACCTTCTGCCACTCTTTTTGAGCTGGAAACTGCTCTAAAAGAAGAATGGCGATTGCTTAATTCTGCAGTGGTAGACCACCAAATTGTAAGCATGGTCACAAGGTGTAAACTTCGTAAACAAATGAGGGGGGATCACATACCCTATTAATGTCCTTCTTTCATTTTATGCTGTTTATTTTCACTTTATACATAATTCTGTTTAAGTCTCCAGTATGTCATTATCTGATAGCTTACAAAAATTTAATATTGTTTTCATTTCTGCATATAATTATTGATTTTGTTCTATGCATAAATATATATGCTACTTTTCTGCCGAATTTTGTGTCAATCAAAGTAGTATTTGTTGATTTTTTTGCATTTTACGTCTTCGTGCTTAACTTTTGGAAGTGAGCGTATATATATAATTTATTGAGTAATGGATTATTTAGCGTATTATTTCCTTTCAGAAAGGTAGTAGAATTTTAGTTGAATGAAGTGACTTTAGGTATTTAAAAATGAATATTGAAAATGTTTTTGGTAAAATGAAACATCAAATAGGGATCATGAAAACGTTGAAAATGGAAACTTTAAAAATGAACGAGTAATTAATTAACCATGTAATTATCGTCACTGATCGGAAATTGGCTTCAAGGAGGATAAATCAACCCCCGATCAATTAGCAATAATTAATAAATGCGAATGTGTTTCGTCTTTATTCAAGTAAGAATTATGATGCCAAACTGATATTAGGTAAGTTAAATTTAAGCCAAGTAGGTAGATTTTAATTGAGATAAATTTAAGTTAATGCACTATATATAATTCATTATCTAAACGGTACTTCCTTTAAGTTTAAAAATTATTTTAATATCGTGAGATATTATTGTTAGAGTGAAAAGTAGTATTATACTACTTACATTTAATCTGTCGTGCTGTTTTAGTCTAATAACCCTAAAGGATATGATGTGAAATATTGCTATGTCCGAAAACAATGAAAAGCCTGAGAAGGTTAAAAATAACCTTTTTATTTAAAAGAATTTATAACATACAGGCTCTTTGTTGTGCTACAACATAATCGCAACTCGTGATAATGCAAACAAGATCGTCAGAATTAAAGTGTCGGCAGCGAGGAAACGCAAAGCCAAGTAATTGCAACTATCAGAGCGGTCAGGAAACTAAATAGCGCAACCGCCATTGCAGAAACACGCTCTGTCTTAAAATCCCAAAACCTCAGTTTAAATACTCGCTACTCGTTTGCATTGTGCTAAGGAATGCGGAAAGGAGTTCTTTTAAAAGCTGAAATTAAAAATAACTGGTCACTTAACATAAAATTCTCTACAAGTTTATTATACACAATAAAAAGATTACAAAATCTTTCCTAACAAACTTATTTTACTAATTCATTCGTATGAAGTAACATCTAGCGATTTTTCAATCGATTGGTTCTCAGCAAGAATTATGTAACGTCATATATTTCCTCATATCATAAATACTACACTTGAAATGTAAGAATATTGCTATCAATAATGAATGAACACTGTAAGTAAGCATTTAGAAATTAAAATTGGATGTTTTGCATCACTAGAGTTAGGTTATAAGTGACAGAAATCAGGCCAAATTATACGTTAGATAAAATTCGAGATAATAATATTGAAAATAAAGTCAAGATAGAAACGTAAAGTAATTCAAGTTACTCTTGCTTCAATTTTTTTTTTAAAATGTATGCAGTGGATATTACTCCATTTAAAAATAAACCATCCCTCGCCCTATGTATCCCTTGCCAAAACGACTAGGTAACTTTGTTGCTTTAATCCGTCCCTTATCTTAAACAGGAAATAAAAAAATTATTTTGGTAAAAATCTAGAAATTAATTAATTTGATTTAAAATAATTAATTCATCAATGGAAATCAGCATCTTTGAAAGAAATTAACTTACATTGCAAGAGGTAAAGAAATATGAACTGTAATTTTAAAAATTATAAAAATATTTCCTAGAAAACAGTAGCATAACCAAGGATAAAAATCAAAGGTATTGTAAAAAAAATCGGTATTTCCGATTATTGAGAGTTTGTTTCATTTTTTAACTTTTCCTAACAAAAATAAAATCTTAAAACTGGCCATTTATTGAAAGTTTAAGAATTTATCGAAAACTTGGCGAAATCGAAAGTTTAATAAAGTAACTCATTGATAAAGACTGAAAAAATAATTAGTGTCTTCCAATTGTTATGCGAAGAAAATTCTTCACATAAAAATTTTGTGATTTGCCTATTGTTTTTGGAAACATTTATGATGTGTTTCTGTTTTTGAAAACATTTGTGATCTGTTTCAGTTTTATCACCAGGATTCACTCATCACAATTGACTCGAATTACTTCAGTTTCATTAATAATTAAATATCTTAGTTCAATAAATATAAAAAATTGTTTCATGTTTACTGTACTTCTCTAAGACCTTTCAATAGTTTATAAGGTATTTTTTCCGCATACCTTCGTGGTGCAATTGGAAGCATACTCGATGCCTATACGAGAGATCCAGGGTTCGAGGGCACTATGCACGCTTTTTACGTGTCCTGCTTCAAAATAGCCTAATGACTCTACATATTAAAACAGAGGTTTCTAAAGTTAGGTGAATATTGCAATTTGAAAATTAACAAGTCAGTATTCATTTAAATAATAACTACAGAAACAATAAGAAAATTAGCTTTTGCATTCTTTAGTTTTAAGGATTTTTCAAATGGTCTTCAAATAAAAAAAACTAAATTTTAGTTATAGTATCTCAGGTTCGAAAGCAACAAAAATAATTGGAATTTTTTGCTATAAAGTAAGTTTCTGAGGAAAGCTGTCGACTTCTACAAATACTTGAATTGGATACGATTATGGCAAAGTACACGAGGGCTAACGGGAAAGGTGCATTCATGGAGAACTTTTTTAGAGAAACTAGTTCGTAATTTACTTAACACACGAGGAAACACGGGGAAATTCCCATGCAGCCAGTCTGTTTGCCAGCATCTAAATCCATTCGAACTACGAGTATTCAGCGATCTTAGCGTTCCACTGCTGATGAGCTTCTGAAGGTGAGATAAAGTGTTTCGCAGCCTTATCAATTTTTTTTTTTTTTTTTGGATAAAAATGTAAATTGCTAAAAATTGTAGCATGTTTGTAACAAATAAAAATAAGGAATATAGTTTAAAAAAATTACACATAATTAACAAACACTAAATAAAGTACCATACTTAACATATTTCACGCTATGCAGTTATCACAAATGCCTTTAGTTCTTCAATAAATAAAAACGTTAGTTATCTAATTATTCATAAAGGCTTTTGAGATCCCATCTGATTATCATACATCTCCCCGTCTCCCTGGTCCGCGATCCCTTGTCTGTAAAAGTACACTAAATTACACATTTTGAATGAGACGGTATTTCGATTTTCTAATATTTTTCCGTAAATAACTTTTACGGAAAACCGTAACTAATCATCGTAACTAATCATTTTTCCGTAACTAATCATCCTTTATCACCTCCACTCGAAATCCAGTTACCAGAATACACGAAGGAATATTCGGAGCTTCTGATATAATTCCTGTAAGCGTTTGTTAAAATCTTGACGGATTGCCAAAACTCATTTATATGGCTCAAATACACTTGTCACGTATTACTTTCTTTCAGGCAAAGAGTTCATTTCAGGCAAAGAATTCATTTCATTGTAAGTCAATGAAAATATTACTTGAATCAAGATGCACTGACTTATTTTTGTTTACCGCAGAAGTGTGTAATACTACGGAAACACCTGATCATAGTTTTCAAACTACCTGAAAGTCTTAACTCGTGACAGTAACGACGGGGAAAGGTTGAAGCGGTTTCTGCTCTGTTAACTTGCGGCACACTGATCCTATTCCACGTAAGCGTGGAATAAAAGGAAGACGAATAAACAAGCTGACATTTCTCTCTACAACGTAGATCGAAGTGTCAATCTTACAGTGTCTAGTAGATATTAACCTGACACTTATGCATTCATGTTTCAAGATCTAAACAGTGTCAAAAACATTACTGTTTCACATCATCATATCCAAAGAAGCAGAATAAAATAATTATTTTCAGATGTTTGTTTATGACTCCGATATCTAAATAAAATTGAAAATACCATAATTCATATCACTTTAATTAAAATTTCTATGGTAGTGCGTCTAAAGTTTAATAAATTAAAATTAATAGAATGATAATAAAAAACAAAATCTGAAAAGTTTCAGATTTTAAATTATGTCCAAAGGGACGTTTTTTTAGCATTTTGTGTGTTACCTTTATTTACTAAATATATTCATCGCACTTAAACCATAAAATTCAGTTAAAGAGCAATATCGCAAAATAATTTTAAACTGAACATATATAGAGAATTTCCTATACGCAGTCTCACGCGCTGGAGACAAAAATGTTTTTTCTGTACAACGTTGCCATGGCTCGCTTTGAAATCCTTGAGTTTGTTAGTCAAAAATTCGTTAAAATTTTACAAAATATGAAATCGATAATCAAACAAATTCCAAATTTCAAATTTGGGCTTCCAGATGCCCATATTCGCAGCAGGATTACGTCATTCAAAATTCGATGGCTCTAGGTACCGTCGTTTTATCACAATGCGGGAAACATACATACATTTATGCGCATTCTTCATTATTTAATTTCTTTAAATATAATACAGGGCTGCAATATTTGGTGGTGACAGTTTGAAAAGTGAATCAACATTTAATATTTCCGACGCAAAATCTCAAAACGAAAACAATAGTCTTTCAGGGACAAAGCCCCTTTTTGGACTAACAAAAAATTACAGTCATAAAATTCCGAGTTACCATCTAGACCTCGAAAACGTATTAACAGTTAAAACATTCTTTTAAATTGAAAGGTAGAAAAATTATTACTTAATTTTCATATTCAGATTATCGTTTCAAACAGGAAAACTTTTTGAAGTTCAACATTTAGAACAGTCTACTATTTAAAGAATTAATCCGGAGAAATTTAAGATAGAAAACATAACTTAATATATTTAAAACCAGTTTTTTTTTTTTTGAATAGCAAAGGAACTCGCATTAGGTTTTAATGATATAATATAATAACAAAAAGGTCTTGCTATGACATTTCTTAATTGCTAATTAATATTGCTTTAGCACTTATTTAATTAAAAATAGAAACTATAAGGTATTTTCTCCTTCCTTTCCGATGCCTTTGCGGTGTAAATGGATAGCACGTCCAGCGGGCAATCGGATGGTCCAGAGTTCGGAGCACTGCACATTTTTCAAGTCTCCTGCATGAATAAACCAAATGACTCTACAAGTGGCTTCAGAAATAAAAGATAGTGGATGATAATTCCTTACCACCAGGAAATGACAGTGTACCTTCATATGAAATAGCTGAATGATATAACAAATAACGAAAAAGTAAATAAAAAAAAAATTTTTTTTTAAAAGGGTTATGCAACTTCTGGTAAAGTATCAACAGAACCTAGGACTCAGTGAAATGTCACTAATTTAGAGGGGTAGCTTTCTGTTAACCATTGTATCCTTTGTTTAAGAATTCTTTTTCTTTTTCTCTTCGTAACAAAGATCTTAAAAAAAGAGTCTTGTGATAGGAGAAAGGGATTCTTTTTGCGTTCAGTAGCTTAATAGATTATGCCCCTTTCCCTCATGCTGACGAATTTTGATGGCACACATTTGTACCAGAACTGAGCGCCTAAGATGAGAAAGAAATCATTTGCAGCTGATTTGAAGTTCTTCAGCTACTACAGTACACTAAGGCAAACGACTTCTTTTAATAGCTATGCCGAGATGATTTGTGCTATCTTCCGTAGACAAAAAGAAGAAAGAAAATAAAATAAACTAAAAAGAAACTCAAATGTGCCATTACTAGTAAGGAAAAAAATTAAGAGTTTTAACTGATTATTTGAAAACGACTCTTAAATTAATGATAAGCAACATTTACTAAAGCGTAAGTCCGTCGGTTACATCTTTCAGCCGAAGGAGATCTCTAGCAGAAAAGAGAGTAGAGAAGAACTAGCAATAGTTCAAATCAGTGCAGCCAAGTTACTCGAGGAATTCTTAAACCTTTTTTAATGAAACTTATTATTTCATCCAAACGAAGAAGCAGAAAAAATCGTTTTCTAAGCGCTTTCCCATGCAGTTTTTTCTTTCGATCATTAAACATGTTTTCCTACGTTGTAATACTTTTATCAGCGATCTTCGAGAAAGTAAAATAAATGTATTAGAACAATATTTGTTTGTAAACATGTCAAAAACATCCTATCAGTATCGTAAGGTTGTGCTTCAAAAATGGAAAAGATTAATGACTTTTCGTTGCTGTACAATCCCAAAAGACAGACTAAAAGAAATTCGTTTGTGGATTTGTTTGTGGATTATATAAAATTAATTGATTTATTATTTAATTAATTGATAAATTAATTTAAAAATAATTCTAAATTAATTTACATATATTTTTACTGACCAATTATGATATTTTTTTATTAAAAAATATGGGAATCACAATAAATTCATGTTTACATATTTGATAGGTAACTTACAGAAACAAACTTGAACTGGAAACTTTACATTTTCTTTTTTTCAATATGTGTATATTATATTTGCGAAAATTCGTTAAATAAAGTGATAAAGGACTAATATTAATTAAGTGTAACAGCTATTAAAAAATTAAGGTGTTATCGATCATAAAAGAGTAACGCATTGAGGTTCGTAATCCTGGGTTTGCGTGTAATTTTCACCTTGTCAAATAAACCAGAAGACAAGACATGAAATTTTTTCAGCTATACAAAAGCAAAACTTAAGAATAACCAACTGAGATTCTTGTTGCTCTTCGTTTGGAGCATTAAAATGTAAAATACTGTTATGAATTTTGTATATATGTAAATAATTTTAGAGAAATTTTATGTAAAATTGTTAATTCTTTTGTATGATGAGACATGAAAAGTCCTAGAGGACAAAGCTCTGCCGAAAGTAAAACATTACAGGCGCAAATCTATTTAACATTGAGGTAAATGGCTATCTCAGTAAACTGGGAAGATATCACCAAGCTGGGGATGGTTTGGATGATTAGGGATATTAACACTTGTGGATTAAGCGAATTCAGGTGTAAAATTATTTTATTAAACTGAGAATACCTGGAAGTGTTAAAATGAATCTAGTACTTTCTTATCTCAGTGCATGCCTTCCATTGTTTTTGAAAGTGTAAGATTCAAAATATTTATTGTGAAGGATCTTATTGTATTTATTATTAACATTAAAAGTTTCTATGGACGGTTACAGCCGAAAACATCGCGGACGAAAACGTCGCAGAGAAAACAACGCAAGGCGAAAACGTTGTGGTACAAAACATAGTGGGAGAAAATAAAGCAAGAGAAAACATCGTGGTGCAAAATATTTTCGTCGAAAATAAAGCGGTTCAAAAACTTCGCAGTTTAACAACATCGTCGTCGAAAATATTGTGGTAAAAAATAAAGTACCTACAAATCATCGCATGTCGATAACATCGCAGACATGCGTTTTTTAGTTTTTAATAATTGTTAATGGGTAATTATTGGTGTGTTAATAGGTTTTAATAATTGTTAATTCACATAATGATTTATCACAGGAAGGTGGAAAGAAGGATAATTTTTACTTTCATATTTTTTATTAACTAATATTTTTTTTAAAAAATAAGAAATTTAAATAAAACAAAAAATAATTTTCACTATAAGAGTATCAGATTAACAAAAGTGAAGAAAACACTATCATAATTAAATTACCAATTCTTTTAATTCTTTTTCTATTTTTTTTTTAGATTATACATTTCATGAAAAATTACCAGTAAAACATTATAAAAAAATGTATTAATGACCTTCGCTAATTAACTATGTCAGTTTAAAATTAAGTGCTATAAGTTGCGTTAATTTTCTATGCTTAAGTTTCCATTTTACATTTTCAGCAATTATTTATTAGTTAATAAAAGATATGAAAGTGAAAATTATCCTTCTTTCCATCTTGCGCTCACAAATCATCATGCGAGTTTTTACAATTACTAAACAATTATAAATTTTACAATTATTAAAGCCTGAAAAACGCATGTCTGCGATGTTATCGTCATGCGATGATTTGTAGGTACTTTATTTTTAACTACGATATTTTCGACGGCGATGTTTTTAAACTGCAAAGTTTTTGAAGTTTTTATACCACGATGTTTTAGAACCGCGATGTTTTCTCTTTGCTTTATTTTCTCCCACGATGTTTTGTACCCCGACGTTTTCGCCTTGCGTTATTTTCTCCGCGATGTTTTTGCCGCGATGTTATCGGCGGACACCACAAAGGTCATGTAAAATGCCAGAAATATTACTAGAAGCCCATTGGTCTATTCCAGAAGCTACTCCCTCGGTGGCTATACAGATGAGCACTTGCGAAATATGCGACCGGAGAGAGCATCAGCTCTCAGATGTTCGGTTGAGCGCTAAGTTCGACTACTGAAAGATTTCCGTGACAGCTTCGCCTTTTAAATGCGCTTTGTACTGCAGCGCTTTGCAATGTGTTTAACACTCTCAGTAGTTTGACGTGGTAACTATTGACTGTACTCTGTGGCATTGAGAAGAGCTGTACGAGTATTTTAAAAAAAGTTCTAGAACTATAAAGATTTTTTTTGGTAAAATAAATTTTATCAAGCTATCATTGGTTCTGTGCGCATTCAAAATACTACGAACCCGTACGCAAAAACTTTTGGTGTCAGACGTGGGATTGAATGCAGGTCACAAGAGCTATGGGGGAGAAACTAAGACAGCTAGTGACTGCCTTTGTGACATTCAAAGAAAGGCCGTCAAAGAAGAGATGAAAACAGTTCGAGAAATATACAAGCGGGCCAAGAGGAGATGAAAGCGGGACAAGAAGAGATGAAAGTGGGCCAAGAATCCGTTAAGGAAGAGATAAAACCTGTTCCGAAAAATATTGAAGGGGCCGATAAATCAGTTCAAGAAAAGAATGAAGCAAGTCAAAAGGAATGAAAAG
This sequence comes from Stegodyphus mimosarum, assembly GCA_000611955.2. Lineage (NCBI taxonomy): Eukaryota > Metazoa > Arthropoda > Arachnida > Araneae > Eresidae > Stegodyphus > Stegodyphus mimosarum. The sequence goes on from KK113751.1 coordinate 126,076, forward strand.
AGAAATTATCTCCATAATAGAAAACAAATTCGAGGCCTAAGGCAGAAATCTATAGCGACAGCAGGAAGCAATTCTGTCGGTTTCACATTTTCACCCATACCTCCTCTACCCTCTCTAAACCTCTCCACTTATGATGGAAAGAACTCGCACGGGGATAAAACTCAGTTTTCCGTACTTGCAAACGCAAATTGACGGGATTTCAAAACCAAGGCCTGTCATCTCTCCTCTTCTCTGAGAGCAGATGCAGCGCATATCCTTCAGACTGCCGGAAAACCAGAGGCTAAACGTAGAAGCTATATCCGGCGCGTTGGATCTGCGCTTCATGAGAATTGGTTAAAAGATTATATAAGGCATAGTTTTCTAACACTTCTCATAAAGCGCAGTTAGTTAACATCTCGCCAACAGAAACACACGAAAACACTTCAGGAGCTCGCCACGGATGTTGAAAGGTGTCTCATCTCGCCTTTTTGGACTGCCCAACTGAAACAAAGGAAATCTTGTCCTTGCGGTACTTCATCAATGCAACCGGGATCTTGAAATAAAGAAAGCCCTGCGAATGGCAGATGTCAAGAATTTAAAAAGCGCTTTAGTTTACGCCCTGAAATTTGAGGTAGGTGAGCAAGCAACTCGTAGAAACCCTCCCACAATCAGAGCTGCTCGTGTGCAGAAGCCAGTGGATCAAGTAACTGCTTGTCTAAACGATTTAACCAGAAAAGTCAATGCCTTGAGATGCAATAGGAGTAGCAACCAACCAAACCTAAAGTGCTGGAACTGCGGTGGTGAAAGCAAGAGGTGAAGGAACTACAAAACCCCCAAGGTACGTAAGCTACGACCACTCTCTGGCAAGAAGGCAGGAAACAAATCAGTGGCCATCTCGCAGAACGAAGGTTGTCAAATAATGAAAAACTCCATTTTAAAGCGCTTCAAATTTCTGCGCTGAGTGGCGGCAGTAGTGGATTCTTCATCACGGGTCATGTAAATGGCGTTGTTTGCAATGTGACCGCTGATATAGGAACAAATTTTACCATCATTCGAAAAAATCGGGTTCAACGACTGGAAGGTAAACTCATCTGGACGCTGCCCTGCATTACCCTCCAAAATGTCCGCCACCCAATCAGACCTGCTCAAGTCTGGGAGCCAGTGGATCATGTGACTGCTCGTCTAGACGAAGCATGCAAGTCGATCTGTTGAGACGCAACAGGAGTGACAAGAAACCAATCGTAAAGTGTTGGAACTTCGGTGATAAAAGCCACATACGACCCATCTGCAGACAGCCCAGGCGCGGAAGTTAAGACTGCGCCTATCAACAAGGAGGGAAACTAATTAGTGGCCATCTCGCAGGGCGGAGGGTGCCGCATAATGAAAGTCCTCAATTTACAGCTCTTCAGATTTCTGCCGTGAGTGGTGGTAGTAATAGACTTTTCATCATGGGACATGTCAATGGAGTTCCTTGCAATGTGTCCATTGATACAGGACCCAATGTTATCATCATTCGAAAAGATTTGGCTCAACAACTGAAAGGTAAACTCATCTGGACGCCGCCCTGCGTTACCCTCCAGACTCTGCCCGGTGACAAAATCGTTATCGATGAAAAGTTAAATGTTGACATCACGTGCCGCCTACCAACACACAACATATGTGGCAGATACTAAAGGCCCTTGATTACTCGGGTTATACTTTTTAAGAAAATATATTTCTCTCTGGGACGTTAAAAATAATGAACTACATTCTACCTCTGAGGATATAACCTTGTTGGGAATTAAAGATAAAAGATTTAAATCTGTCACCAAATAATAGCTCAAGACGGTATCACAATACCAGCAAAAACAAAGTTTTTACTTCTTGGATCCATGGCTGTAAACAGAAATTTCTGTTATGATATAATGGAATAGCTCACCAACAGTAACAGCCCGAAAGGAGTATTAGTATCCTGGGCACTCGTCAGCCTATCGAGGACGTGGTTCCTTGTGAAAGTTGTTACCAAAAGTGATAAAAAGAAAATCATTAGGAAAGGTGAAATGGTTGCAGCATGCACTCCAGTGATCTGCGTCAAACGAATGAGAAGTGCACCAATCTCGCGTCTCCGGACATCCTAATATTTGACACATTGCAGAAGGCACATTTAAGTGATGAAGAAAGGAGTGCTGCAAAACGTGTTATTCAAGAATTTCGAATGTTTTTTCCTGCTTATCTTGTGACGTATTTTAAGTAAGTTTGGCATATCATTGAAAGAGTGCAGGATATTATCCACAAAGAAACATCCAAGATGTCTACCGAATGCTAAACAGGAAGATGTAAGAAAACTTCTAAAGGCCATGTAAGAAAGCGACATTACACAGCGTTCAGCAAGTTCCTTTGGTGCTCTTCCATCGTCTTGGTCAGAAAGAAAAATCCTTATATTATAAGGTATTTTCTCCCTACTTTCTTCACTCTTTCGTGGTGTAACGGTAGCACATTCGGTGCGTATTCGAGAAGTACAAGTTTGAGTTCCTGGCGAGGGCGTTGCTCAATTTTCATGTCTTTTGTTCAGAAAAACGTCGTAATGACTCTACATGTGCTGTCCCATAATCTTGGTAAGAAAGAAAGGCGGTTCAAATAGATTTCTCATTGACTATCCCCGGTTTAACGAGATTGCGAAAAAAGACAGATGCCCTTATAAGGTATTTCTCCCACCTTCTTAGCATGCTTTCGCGGCATAATGGTCAAGCACACTCGGCGCGAATTCGAGAGGTACGTGGTTCAAGTCCCGGCGAGGGCATTTGCTCATTTTTTACCTTTCCTGCTCTGAAACAACCTAATGTCTCTAAACCCTCTTCCTAGAACTGACGATATTATTGATATTCTTTCTGGAAGCAAGGGATTCCGAAGCTTGATTTAAAGAGTGAATATCAGTACGTAAAGTGAGACCTTGATTACAGAGAAAAAACGGCATTTTCTACTGGATAAGGACTTTGACAGTTCAGAATATTGCAATCTCCATTATGTAATGCGCCTTCAACATTCGAACGCATTCTGGAGACAGTGCTGAGAGGTATTTCCTATGAAGTCTCTCTGATGAACCTGAATGACATCATCCTCATCACGGGAAATGTTTTGAAGAGCACTTAGAAAATTTTTGAAAAGTGCTCCAGAAACTGAAGGAAGCCAATCTAGGAATCTAAGTTAAATCCAGGAAAATGTATTGCTAAATGTACCAAGCTGTTCAGACAGAAAATAAGTGAGCTCGGTCATGTCAATTATGCCGAAAGTGTGTGTACGAATCCATAAAAACTGTCGGTACTTAAAGACTGGAGACGCGCCGAAAATGTCCATTAGCTGAGAAGATTTCTGGGGCTTTGCACATATTATAGGAAATTTGTTAATCACTTTTCTTCTATCTCAAAACCTCTTCACAGATTGACAGAGAACAAGCAAAGGTTCTTGTGGAGAAAGAAATGCGAGGAGGCATTTGATATACAAGGAAAAATTAATATTTGCGACAATCCTGACGCACCTTCAGCACCACAAACCATTTATTCTTGACACGAATGGGACTGTCGTGGCATACTGGAGCAGGTGTCTATCTAAACCGGAGAGAAATTATTGTGTCACCAGAAAAGCGTTGCTCCCCTTAGTTAAAGCCACAGAATATATGCACCATTATCGCTACGGCAAAGGATTCTTGCTCCTCACAAATCCTGCATTTTTGACTTGGCTATGCTATTAAATTTCAAAAATCTCGAAGGTCAGATAGCCAAATGGATTCTGACTCCAGGAATATGACATAACTATGCGTCACAGGAAAACGCCGACATCCTGTCCAGAAGTCTAAGCCCAGAACCCTGCCGATATTATTCCAGGGTCGAAGCGAGATATGAGCTTGTAAATCCGGTTGTACATAAAAACAAATTCAACATCGTCTAATCCAGATGGATGGAGTGAAGATAAAGTCAAAAAAGACTAGTTGGAAAAAGACGACACAGACCCATAACTGACTGAATGGCGTTTTCAAGTAGAAAACTTACCTGGCAGGACATTTCGATCTATAATTCTACTGCAGAACAACACTAAACTTTCTGAAACTCACTCTATATTCCAAACTGCGTCTTCTACAGGAACTTCGAGTCGAATGATGGAAAGGCATTCCGATGGCGGCTGACACTTCCAACACCCCGGATTCTAAACATCCTTAAGAACCCCATGGCAGACCAATTGGAGGCCACTTCGGAGTAATGAAGAATTTGTATAAATTTGCAGAGCGCGTCTACTGGGGTAATGCTACGGCTGACGCGCAAAAGTGATGCCAATATTGTGATGCTTGTGCACGCCGTTAAGGACCGAAGAAACGCAGCAGAGAAGAGCTGCAACTTTGTAATATAGGACCACATTCGACATCTTAGAACTTCTGCCAGGAGCTGTTGATGGCAATAAGTACATCCTCGTTGTCACTGATTTCTTTACAAAGTGGCTTCAAGGGTATCATAGTTATCATATATCATTCCTAGTTAAAAGGCTGTCACCATAGCAGAAATAATGATGCATAATTCGGTTTCCAGGTTTGGATTGCCTTTTCAGTTACATTCCGATTAAGGAAGGAATTTTCTGTCGGCGTAGTTTCAGGAACTCCATAAACTACTCAACATTGCTAAAACTCGAACGACATCCTTACCTCTTCAAACAGGCGGCATGGTAGAATGGTTAAATCAAACCATCCTAAATAATCTCTTGCTGATTATTTCCAGAAAACAACAGATCTGGGACCAGAAGATGTGGAGTCATTAGGTTATTTAGAAGCAGGAGAGATGAAAAATGAGCAATGCCTTCGCTTGGAATCGAACCACGGGCCTCTGGGTTACGCGTTGAGCGTGCTGACCACAACACCACGAAGGCTTGCAAAGAAAGAGGGGGAAATACCTTATATATTCCCCCTTTTAAAGAGCGACTGGGAATTGGGGGCCCAATCACCAAATTGTGGTGGTGGAAAATCGTTATCCACCACCTTTTAGTTCGGGCACCACTTTTAAAGACATTAGGTTATTTCGGAAGCAAGAGTGATGGAAAATGAGCAACGGCATCGCCGGGAATCGAACCACGGACTTCTCGGTTACGTGTCGAGCGTGCTGACCACTACACCACGAAGGCATGCGACAACGGCGGGAAAAATACGTTATAAAGTTAGCTCTCAAGTTTGTGCCGTCAATTATTGGTTTAGTATTTGATTTTTTGTATGTTATTTAATAAAATTATTGTTTTTGCATTACGTTCATTTGCTTTAATTGTAAGTATGGCTTCCTCTCCTGGGCTTGTACTGCCCGGAACGTGCAGTCCTTGAGAAGGAGCATTGTTCCGAATTTATCATATATGTAAACAGTTTTAGCGACATTATATGTGAAGTTGTAGCATCTTTTGTTATAATAGCATGAACAGTCTGAAGAGAGGAATTATGCCAGAAAAATAAGATTACATGGGCAAGTCTATTTGTCATTGAGGTAAATGGCTAAACTGGCCAGATATCGTCAAGCTGGCGTTGCGTTTGGGGACTAATTTTTGTGGCCAAATTTGGTGAGAAATCACCAAAAGTCACAAAACTTGGTGACCATTTGGCGTTATTTTGTCCAGTCCCTGGATAACCGTGATGGTACTATAATTGAATAACTGTAATTGATCGCTATATATAACTGTAACCGAATACGATTTTCATAAGTAACTTTAATTTTGTCTGCTTTCCAGTAATTTCGAGAAATGGCGGGTATCAGAGATTTCTCAGAGGCGGGGGGGGGGGATTATGTAAGACCGGATAGATCATGAACTTTCAGTTGTCTAGTTGAGCGTTAAGTTCGGAGTGCTAAGTGATCTTCATAAGAGGTTTGCCTTTTAGATGCGCTTTGCACTGCGCTGTGTTTAAAGTTCTTAGTCAAAAAATAAGCAACAGACGCTAAAAGAAAGAGTGAGAATGGGAAAAGGGGAATTAAAACATACAATTTACATATGAGGTCGAGGCTTCATTGCCGAATGCAAATAGACAGCGAAGTTAGCATAAAATGCAAAATTTGAAGAGTAACGACTGATTGTACTCTGTGATACTAAGAGGAGCTGTAGAATTACATTTGTGTAACTAGAGGTTTCCGCCTCCTGAAGATATAAATTATTTTGTAAAATAATTTTTATCAAGCTGTTATTGGTTTTGCGCGCATTCAATCCATTGCAAAACCATACTCACCCAATAATACGTTAAAAATTAAGATTAGTCTTAAGATGTCCATTTCTTTAAACCTAATTTCACGATTTTAAAAAACAGAGCAGCAAAGTCTATATTCCAATTTGATACCAAAGTTAGCTATTGGTTCTGAAAGGTAATTTAGTTTTATGACTGAAAGCTGGATATCAAACAGAGATCAGACAGTTCTAGTCTGAAACATGAAATCAATAGTCATATTCAATCCATCGTAGACTTTTTTTTGGGGAGGGGGGCGGTAAGTGTATGTTGTGAAAAGTTATTTGCCTATAGTTTAGTGAAACAGAAATTATTAGAAAGCGGTCTATCTTTCAGCGTTTCGCAGTCTTCTATAAAAAAGGGGGAACTGTAACTTGTAATAAATAATTTGCTTCTTGGAAGAATAAGAATCATCCATTATCAAAGATTCGACTATCATTTACAATATGTTGTTTCAACTGGTAACTGATCTGCACTGATATGTTTCTCTTATTCTATATGCAGATAAATACATTTTGAATTATCTATATATTTCAAGTCTAAAAATACCATCTTTTCATCCTAAATAAATTTAAAATTATTAAAAGAATACTTTATATTTTAGACTAATTTCCAAACTTAATTCTCCTACTAAATAAACGTTTTCCCTTAAAACATTCATACAACGATCAAATGTAAAATTTATATGCGATTCTTTCTGCGTAATCTCTCGACAATCATATGAAACGAATCTAACGTAGCCTATCCAGAAAATTATCAAACATTACATATAAATCAAATGGAAAATGTTGATCTATTATAAATTTCAGTTTTAACATAGTAAACTAATTTCTAGATTTAGATTTTTCTTTTAAGAAAATATTTATATCAAGATTTTAATTTAATTAATTAATGCCTGTTGCAAACTTTTCTCTATCTTCACTGTTCTTACATCAGTAGTATTAAAATCGAACTTGTATCTCGTAAGGTTTCAGTTTTTCTACAGAGTCCCTCTCTTCTATTATGGTATAAAATATGCGAAGTGAGTACACAAAATTAACCAAAGTGAAATCTCGCTCTCAGTTTTTATCTATTAAATGGTAAAAAACAATATTATCTCAAGTTTGAAACTTTGATGAGTTTAAGCCGCTTTTTAAAGTAACAATTTACGCCATGAAGGGTAAAACATTACAGTTCTTCTCCTGAAACTAGTTAAAGAAGGAAAAGAATTCAAATATTTTAAAACTAATTCCTAGCGCGTTAAATAATTCTTCAATTACAGATTTTTTATTTTTTATTCAGACGGAAAGATTTACTTTTAGTAACAATGTTTTCGTTTCTAAGTTACCAATTCAAGAAAATTTAATTTCAGAACTTTTATGGTTAATTTAAATAGGAAACAATGTGTACCTGTGTTTTGTAACAATATCTTGTATTTATATATTCTGTTACATTTGCGATTGCATATATGCATGTATTTAGTGAAACCATGTATAAGCTAATTATCAAATATCATTCAATCTGTATGGTATAATGCAGTGGTCTTAAACTCGAATTACACGCAGTACGAATGTACGATCTAAAAGCAACTTGTAGCCAGAATTTTTTTTACAAAATAAAATTTTAAAACTATGCGGGGTTTTACTATTTGATCCTAAAGTTCTAACTTAGAACCCCACGAACACTAACAAGCGAATAATCGCTTAAGTGTGTGAACAGAACACGTAAGACTTAAAGAGAGTTTACAACCCTTTATTTTTCAGTATATTTTCAATCAGTTCCTACTTGGAACTTTACACAAAGCCTCCAATCGGGCTTGAACTTAAAATAATAATAATTTAAACTAAAACTAGCTTAACTAACCTATTTGAAAGGTATAGCCGAAGCTATCAGAGATCTAACTAGTTGGCTTCTAAGTATTAATTAAATCGGCGAAGCCAAGCAAGGGCCTAAAGTATGACCGAGCGTAGCAATAGCTAAGAGAGACGTAGCCAAAAGGCAAACGCGCGCTAGTCAGGGAATCAGACTCTCTTTCTCGAAGTCGGTGAAGTTACGACTTAAATAGTACTCTTTCTCATTTGCATTAACTGCGTTTCTGAATTTACATTCTGGCAGGAAATTGTAAGCTGAAATTAGAATAAGATAGGAAAGATACAAAACTTAAAATAACTGTTAATAAACTTAGGATAAATTTTACAATTAAATTTGAAATTTTATTTACTGAATATTTATCGGAACCTACATAAACAATAATAATAATGACGCAAAGAAAAAATTTCAAATTTATGCTTATTTTCTGTCTTAAACCTAATCTGTGAGAAGTTTCCGTTGGTTACACTTTGTAATTAAAGTATACCAGATGCCCATATTCGGATGGAGACCTATGTTATTCGAACTTTGATGACTCTAGATACCGTTGTTTTATCACAATGCGTGAAACATACACACATTTATGCAGATTCTTTAAATATAATAAAGGTCTCTAATATTGGTGGCAGCAATTTGAAAAGTGATTTGCCGTTTATAGTGAATCAACGCAAAATGCCAAAACGAAATTAATAGCCCTTCTGGGCTAACGCCCTTTAAAAAAAACTGTTTACAAATAATTTTTTTCACAAATAAAGAGATTTTTTTCTATTGAAAAATTTGTAACTGAGGGTGTTTATCTTTTGACAAGCACGAATAAAAGCTAATTAAATCCGTATTTTCAAATTTTTGAATAGGGTTTATATAACAATGTAAAGTAATCAGTTGCAGTTTTAATTTATTTTTGGAACATTACTCGTGTTCCTCTTTAGGAAATCAAAATTATGTAAAACTAGATTCCAAATCATTAACATCTCAGATTTCTTTTTCAAATTCTTGTCGTAACGATAATCATTCATTTATGGGAAATGTATTTCGCGGGTGTCTAAAATGGCGTCAGGGACTGCCAGTTGAAGATGAACGGTGTAATGTGTTGTAGAGTCATTATTATTATTATTATTATTATTATTATTTTGCAGCAGAAGAGAGTGAAAATGAGCAATACCCTCCCCGGGACTCGAACCTGGACCTCTCGAATACGCGTCGAGTGTGTTATCGTTACACCACGAAGGCATGCAAAAAGGAGGGAGAAACTACCTTATAGCGTTAACAGCGACTGGCTGTATTTACAAAATGTGACTTTTGCAATTCGATCGGAATTATATACTTTGCATTTTAATTCCATTTTCACCATGTTGTGACACATTTTATTGTGCTGTTGTCCACGAAAAGATAAATTTTTAACTTTAATATCTCCTGATCTTTTCACTAACTGTAATTTTAATTGTAAAAGTTAGAAGATCATAGCAATCTAGTGCTAATGAATTATATTAAATAATTTTATTTTTATTTGATGTTTAAAGAAAACTTGAAATCTCTTGTACCAGGGCTTCGAAAATATCTTCATCTGTCACTGCTCACACAGAAATCTAAAATATGCAGCATAAATAGGAATTAATTAAAACAATTTTCAGCTTCTTACGTAATGCGAAATGGAGACGTCCTGAAGTGCGTCAATCGTACACATTCGTCAATCATCATAAACATCTCAAAGGGATTAGACGTTGTGAGTGCTCAACTTAGCGCGTTGAACACAGTGTCAACAGCTATGATACTAATTTATAATAATAAAGAGGTAATTTTTCATAGCAACGAAAATTTTCCCAGTAGCAACAAGATAATAACGACCTAGTGAATTTTATGGATCAGTAAAGATTTGTAACATTGTGAATTAGAGTTGTGTAGGGGATTCAGAATTTCGTTACGGTTTACTTTTGTAAATTACTAAATCTGATTAGAATGACAAGTTTAGTTTGAGTTTAATTAACGAAATGCATATGCGGTGCATGTACAAAGCTTTAGAACTGAATTTTTTTTACAAAACCGATACTTGAAGAAAACAACTTTTTAGCGCTTAACTTTCTACGTTCTTTCTAATACTAAATATTTCTTAGTACTTTTGTAGAACCTTTAGATATTTTTATGGAATTGAACTGTTGGAATGCTCTTTTATTTTCTCGTATTTTTCTGACTTTTGAAATTTTGTCTTTTAAGTACAAAAGCTAGTCTACAAGCCTTTTAAGTACAAAGCTAATATTACGCCCACATTAAATAGTTAAATAAAAATTTATTGATGTTGTTATTCGTCCACAAGCTTTGCTATCTTACCCTCTAGAAAATTCCCCTTGACGCCCATGATGAAGGAAATTAATAAGAAGCATAATAAGAATATGAAGAATCAAGTTAGACGAAGAAGAAACTAAGAAATTGGTACATTCAACTATTGGCAAGATGTTAAAATTGAAATTATCTTTGTCAGAACAACTATTGAAATTAAATGTAATGCCTCATACTTCTTTTCCTGTCAGGAACTTGTTCTTGTGAAGAAGGGTGTGGCCACTATTAAGCCAAATAAAATGCCGAATTACAGCCTTGAAAATTTAGAAGCAATGCAATTACTGATTAATAACATGATACAAAAAAAACGTAAAAGACTTAGGTGCGACAAACTTTTTAACTTTGTAACATATTGAATGGCAACTTTAAAAACAGAACGTAGGATATAAAGATTGATTGTGATATTGAAACTGTAATCGCTTGACATTTTAAGAACGGTGAAATAAAAGCTCTGTAATTGCCAACATTAATTTTGGAAACCGACTATGGAGTTTGTTTCAGAAACTGACAAGATAGTTAATATATGTGACACATTGGACTTTTGTAATTTATTAATTTGCATCTGTTATGCTAATTAGCCTTAGAAATCTATAATATAACGCAGAAAGGGCGTGTGTCATCTTTCACAGGCAAAGGCTCGTGTTGCCACTCTACAAAGCGTAAGATATTTATGGTTCAAATTTAATCAGAAAATTTTACCATTTAAAACAAATATAATGCCACTCGCAATATACAGAGGGTGTTTGTACACTTTTTGAACAGTTTCGAGAGAAAAATGTTTTAAAAAAAGAGATGTTTGGAATTAAAATTACTGGAAATAGCTTATTGTTTGAAATGAGAAATATCGTCTATTACTTTCAAATTTATTTTTCTTTTAGAATACCACATGTAAACAAACTATGGGTTGAAAAATAAGTTTCCAAGTTTTCCGACGAGATATATTCTTATTCCATAATTCAGAAACATTGTCAGTTGAAGGGTATTAAAATGTCTAAGTGCAAAATAAACAACATTTTTAATCGGAAAAGGAAAAACCGTCGATCATTACTTCTACATGGAAGGAAGATTCCAAATGAATACCAGAAAAAGGTGATTGCTGTTTATAACATTTCTAAAGTTAGATCATTGGTAACAAGAGAAAATCCGCCGAGGCAAAACCCAATTGCAAAGTTTTTAAATACATTTGCAGCAACAATAAATGAAATAATAAACCAAGATTTACAACTAAAAATGCTAAAAATCATAATGTGCACCGTCTTTTGTCGACGTATACGGCTCAAAGCAAAACAATTTGTAACACCCTGTAAGAAAACTATTTAGCAGGTGATAAATGGAAATACAATGTGGCGCTTGATGAAGCATAGGTTTAGCTAAATGACTGTTATAAAAAATGCATATTTTTTATCGAAAATAAACAAAAGTGCACAGACCTCGTTCGTCAATGCAGAGAAAGTTTCAGTAAGAGGCTTGTGATTATTAAGAAGGGAACAAGCAAGGGTCTCTTACAGTGGGAAACTCAAAATAAGGATATTTTGAGAAAATGTTAAATTGAACTTAAACGTACTGTCAAGAAAATGTTTTACGTCCGATATTCAAAGAAAAAATTCCATCTCTTTATCCCAGTAACTTTTAAAGGGTGAAACTTCGTCAAGACAAAGCAACAAATTCTTCCGCGAAATCCCTTGACATATCTCTTGCGAACTATTGTGTCTAGTCCCTTAAGAAAAGCTGTTTCTAAGTGCAAATCCACCACGATTAATGGACTCTAAGTAGGAGAAGAGGAATGGAAAATTCTGTAAACGTCCTCCGTATTTTTCTTTCGAATTTAATAAAAGATTCTGCAACTTAAAAGAAATGGGTTAACACTGCGCGAATAAAAATATTCTAAATTTCTGCAACAAGCTATGTCATGAGAAAGTATGTCCAAGCAAAATAAAAAAACTGTGAAAAGAAATGCTTTTATAATCTTCAATTTCGGCTTCAGTTTCTTTATCACTCTTGCCGTCTGACTGCGTAAAGGAATATGTCCTCTAGAAAAACGTTTAGCTCAGCAGCTCCTTCCCTAGGTCATCGCCTCCACATTCATCTGCTTCGAATAAATTATTACATATGTATATAAGTATATAAAGAAGACTTCCGTTTATTTGTTGCGGGTCTATAACTTAAACAAGTTTATAGTTTATTCCGATCTTGATGGAATTTTACACACTGGACCTTCAATACAAGAGAAAGGCCACTGTCTACATACGATTTTCAAAAAACGGAAACATAAACGAGGTTCACACTTTGGACGTGATTATTAGAAAGCTCACGTCGTCGTTGCGACGTTCCCGCTGTCAGTGGAAGTCATACATGCTAAGCAAGGAATATATAATTGTTATTTTACAAAAAAAAAAAATAGTATTTCTTCACAGTTTCTACTTTGATGTCACGTCGCCATTATTGCGTGTCCGCTATTAGTTCCTACTAAAACCTTTAGATGGTGCCGAACAGTGTAGAACACTGTAGAACCTTTAAAGGAGAATTTAAGCTCTTTTTTATCAGTTTTTCGTGAATATGTGGAAAACGGTTAAGAAATCGGCCAAAGTCGATGGCGATTTTCTGAAAAAAGGCGTAACCCATAATAAAACGAGTACCATTTCTTACTAAAATCATTGCATAGCACTGTGCTATTTCTACACTTTTTTAAGTTTAATTGCCCTTGTTAGAATTCTGTAAAAATCATCATAAATTTAAAGAAGTAAATTACTGTCTACCTGAGATTTCGAAAAAATTATACCATCTCTCCAAACGAACAAGCAACGATGGGAAGTTCAGCTAATCAAATATAACACTGCAGCTGAAAAGAAAAAATATTGATATGTTTACGAGCTATATATTTCAAATAACGGTGGCGCAGGGGCTAGTGCGTCGCGCAGCAGCACCACAGGTCCGGGATTCGATGCCCGAGCTAGGCAAGGTTGATTCAGCCTTTCATTTCTTGAGTGGATGGATAATATGAATGCTGCCTATATACGGTCAAATCATAAATATCAAACCCCCCTTTTTCACGGGGCAACTGAAAAAGAGGGGATAATTTCACTTGGAATCTTGAGAAAATGTGGGATCGTTTAAACATTTAACTTCTCTGCATTCAGTTTTATACAGAGAAAATGAAAATACAAATTGAATTCTTCGAATAGATATGATTTTGTACAATGAAAATGTATTATTGAACGGTAAACTGCAAGGCAAATAACATCTTTTTCTTAAAAGCCTTAGCCGTAGAAAGACATATATTTGCTACATCAATGAATCTGTAGTAAAGATTGAGTTTTGCACTTCGAATGCTATGTTACATGTATGCGAAGTATCTGATTATCTGAGAAAATAGTCCTAACCCAAATGGCTTTCTACCTTTTCACGTCTAAGGACTGTTTTTGAATTACATTGTGGTAGCTGCTCTTTAATTTTGGTTAACTTTCTAATGCTATATAAGCATTAAATTATTTTTAATTTGAGACTTATGAATAAAATAACGCAAACTAGGCAGCAGAAAATTCCTCAGAATGAAGTTAAATCAAAATACATTATTGATGCATATTTTGATTTTATATGAAGTAGTTAAGATGGAATCCTTAAATTATATATATCTATGTACAGATATATATAAATGGAACAAAACATAGAACAAGGTATAAAATAGCAAATAGAACAAGGTACAGAATATCAAAGAAAAATACTTTTAATATACAATGTTCATATATTTATGTAATATAAATATAAATAATTAAATAGGTTTCGTTCATATATAATATATATCGTTCATATAATTTAGTTTTACATTTTAAGCTACTTATTTATATATGTATATTCGTTTGGTCTGGTTTGTTTGATTATAGTAAAGCACTCGACGGCTATTTGCCTAAGGATGCCTCGGTGGAGAACTTTCTAAGCAAAACTGACTCATATACACGTTACAAATGGGGAAAACCTCAAAAACGCCAATACAGTCATCAAAGAAATTTTAATTGCCATTCTAAATAAATAGCTAAATAAATGCGAAATCCGTATGTTACGGATTGTGCATACTAGAAAATTTAATTAGTATGCACTCTTTTGGATTATTAATAATGTAAGTCTCCTTATAATTGCAAATTAAATTATAATTATCAAATGAATTTAATGATGATATTTATTTGTTTATTGACATTTCATTATCCCGTTATTTTCGACTATATCTCCTTCGCCATACATGTAAGTCACAAGGCTGAAAAGCACTGCTATAAATAAATAAACAATCCAATCCAAATCCAGTTGAACAGCACTAACTGTTTACGCAAAGTATCCCAGTTGATGAAACGCTTCGCATCATTTAACATGAAATTAATTACTTCATTTCATGATTTTATTTCTTTTGTTCTTTCATATTATAATAGTTTGCAGCTTGTCATTACAAAAACTGAGATAATTAATAAATACGCTTTTAATAAAATAGTACATAAGCATACCAATAATAAAGTACACTCACTTCCAAAAGTTAAGCACGAAGATGTAAAAAGCAAAAAAATCAACAAATACTGCTTTGATTGACACAAAATTCGGCAGGAAAGTAGCATATATATTTATGCATAAAACAAAATCAATAATTATATACAAAAATGAGAACAATATTCAATTTTTGGAAGTTATCAGATAATGACATACTGGAGACTTAAACAGAATTATGTATAAAGTGAAAATAAACAGCATAAAATGAAAAAAAGGACATTAATAGGGTATGTGATCCCCCCCCATCTGTATACGAAGTTTACACCTTGTGACCATGCTTTCAATTAGGTGGTCAACCACCGCAGAATTAAGCAATCGCCATTCTTCTTGTAAAGCAGTTTCCAGCTCAATAAGAGTGGCTGGAGGTGGGAGACGGGAAGATACAGCACGGCCGAGAACATCCCAAAGATTATCAATGGGATTAAGGTCGGACGAATATGCTGGCCACGCCATACGCGCAATCCCTTCATTCTCCAGTTAGTCATCGACGATGTCAGCTCTTTGGGGACGTGCCTTATCGTCCATTAAAACAAAAGTAGGGCAAACTGCTGCAGCGTACAATCTCACAATGGATTCTAGGACTTCATCTCAGTACCGGACAGCCGTCGAAGAACCCCGTTTAAAGATGTGCAGGTCGGTGCGGTATCCCAATTAAATCCCTGCCCACGCCATAATGCTTCCTCCTCGGAATGCGTTATGTTCAGCGATGTTGATTCGATGTTTCAGGACTGATTGCGTGTTCGTTGTTCACGCCATATCCTTATACCCTTGTCGTCTGGCACCAGAGCAAACCTTGACTCATCAGTAAACATGACATTGCCCCAGTCAGACGCATTCCAATTGACATGTTCCCGGCACCACTGTAATCGTGCCCCTCTTGACTGGACGGATAAAGAAACACAAACTCGAGATACCCGGGCGTACAGTTCACTCATATGTAATCTTCGGCCTACAGTAGCTGCAGATGTCGCCTTACCAATGGACGCTGTAACCATAGATGTCACACGTGTGGAGGTCGCTCTGCGATTCCGCTTGGCTACAGTAGCAATATATCGGTCTTCCGCGGGGGTTGTAACCCTTGGGCGACCGGCTGCTGGCCTTCGGACAACTGTCTGTGTGGTTTGGAATTGTTTTCATAAACGTGAAATTACAGAATGATGAACGCCGAAGAAAAGAGAAGCATCTGTGATCGACTGTCCTGCTTCAATGCACCCCCCACAGCACGCCAGCGCTCAGAAACTTCCATTCGTCTTCTGGAATTCATAGGAACACATATGTCTTGAAAACAAATTGTACGAAAGTTTTAAACCCCTTCTATCAGCACTTACAATCAACTTCTGTAACCCTTCATAAAGCTGGCTTCTTATATGACTGCCTTTTTTGCATATTTCTTTACATGAAAGCGCGATTGGCTGTTACGTAACATATTTGCGTACTTCGATCTACCTCTGCAGCGAATTGCATCCTCTTCATTTCTGATTGGCTTCCGGAAATTAGCATTTTCCTCTCCGTGCTTAACTTTTGGAAGTGAGTGTATTACTGACTTACAGTGAAGAACAGAGGGAAACTTTGTAGCTCCGTTCAAGTCTTTATTCCTGATATATTGATACTGAATGAGGCATAAAAACACTTTTGTTTTACAATATATCTTCCCTTATGATCCCTAAGGCATCCGTTTATTTTCCCGTTCCTCATCAGTGTCAGGCTTGCGATCATGACGGCATATGCATCGCCAATGATAATATTAGTACCGGGTTCCTGTGACAAGCTGACGACTTATTCAGGGTACTTGCTCACGCACTCCTGAGCCCACGGCCAGGAAAGCAGATGTCGGGGCACTGTAGGCCATGGCCCACTAGGGCTGTTGCTCCACTAAGTTTAGTTTTAGTTTACTTTATATTTCAAATAATATTTTAACTAAATAACTGTTCTCTCATTTTTTTAAATTGTACGCGCAAAATAAAATCTGCTTTTGAGAGAAGAATCTAGTAGCACAGTTGATTGCATTACAAATTAATTAATTAATCTCGATATGAATACAGTCATCTACGAGGCCTGCAGGTTTAATTATTAGTCCAAAGTTGCTTTGTACCTGAAGGACTATTGTTTTTGTTTCGCAATTTTGCGTCGAATTACTCTGAACGTCCGTTTCACTTTTCAGATTGTTGCGGCCAAATATTATTGCACTGTATTATATTTGAAGAAATTAAATAATGAAGAATCTGCCTAAATGTACGTAAGTTTCTCGGATTATGATAAAATAACGGTACCTAGAGTCGTGTAATTTTGAATGACGTAATCCTACTGCGAAAATGGGCATCTGGAACACCAAATTTGAGATTTGAAATTTGTTTTATTATTGATTTCATATTTTATAAAACTTTTTAATAAACGAATTTTTGATTAACAAACTCAAAGATTTCATAGCGAGCAATGGCAACATTGTACAGAAAAAACATTTTTGTCTCCAGCGGGAGAGACTGTGTATTGAAAATTTTAAAGATATGCTCAATTTAAAATTATTTTGAGATATTGCTCTTGAGCTGAATTTTATGGTCTAAGTGCGAAGAACATGATATTTAGTAAATAAAGGTAACACACAAAATGTTAAAAAAACGACATTTTGGAAGTAATTTAAAATTTAAAATCTTTCAAATTTTCTTTCTCTTTTCCTTTCTTTTCTTTTTTAGTCCAAAGGGATTTAGTCCCGAAGGACTATTACTTTCGTTTTGCGATTTTGCTTCGGAAACACAAAAACGGCGTATCACTTTTCAAATTGCTGCCACTAAATGTTATCGCTCTGCATTAAATTTTAAAAAATGAAAAATCTGCATAAATGTATGCATGTTTCTCGCATTGTGATAAAACCTAGAGCCATCGAATTTTGAATGACGTAATCCTACTGCGAATATGGGCATCTGGAAGCCCTAATTTTGAATTTGAA
>KK113751.1:144281-214054 GCA_000611955.2 Stegodyphus mimosarum
TTTTTTTTTTTTTTTTTTTGAAAAGTTAAATTAATTTCTAAACCTTCAAAATTCAATAACAATCAGTTATTGGCTCAACAAATAATTACAGACAATGCATAAATATATTTGAGCAATATATACGTAATAAAAAGATGATGGAATAGAAAGTGAGAAAAGGTCTGCAAAAATATGCTTCTTTCATGCTATATTCAGTGAATAAACGTTTCAGGCTAGTTGTCAAATAATAATCAGCATTTGTTTTCTCATCTCATATCCGACGGAGTAAAGTTTATGAAGTTGAGTTGTAATATGAAAAAGGAATAATACTTTCAGTTAAAAAGAAGGAAAATATGAAATACAACTTAACACTAGTTTTTAATCACAACAGAAATCATAATAGTTTACATTTCGAACACATTGTATTGTAGAGACATTAGGTTATTTTAAGCAGGAGATTTGAAAAATGAGCAACGAACTCGCCGGGACTCGAACCTCGGACCTCTCGAATACACGCCAAGTGTGCTGACCATTGCACCGTGGAGACATGCTAAGAAGGCGGGAGAAATACCTTACATACTCTCCCTTTTAAAGGGCAACTGGGGATTACGGGAACCAATCGCCAAATCCTGGTGGTGGAGAATGATCATCCACAAACGTTTTTAGTTCGGGCGCCAGTGTAGAGACATTAGGTTATTTCGACGCAGGACACATGAAAAACTGAACAATGCACCACGACCACGGACCACGGACTCGCATAACCTCCTGAATACGCGTCCAGCGTGCTGACGCTGACCACTACACCACGAAGGCATGCGAAGAAGGAGGGAGAAATACCTTACAAAGTGAGAGTGGACTTTTAAAGAATCAAATTCAACTGTATTTATTGTAAATACTATATAGATTTTCTTTATCTTAGTTTTTTTCATTATGTATATGTAAACGGTATTTTATGTTTAAATGCACTTGCTCTGTAAAAACGTAGAAATTTCCCACTTCAAGATGATTTCGGAATCGAATCGAATGAAGTTAAGTCGCGAATGTTGCATGAGGGGGCGACATGTCTGGCTCAATAACAAAATAAGACTATAAAGGCATGTCACATAAGGGGATCCTGTACAGAGATACCTCAAAGGATGTGACTCAGAAAAGGCAGAAAATGGAATGACAAGTTGTCACCACAGAAGGTCTATGGGGAGATAGTCAAAGATACATCTGACAAAAAAATCCCCTCGGCAGCACTATGATCATCAAGATGAGAAATCGAGCAAAACAATTTAAATTTCACAAATCGTTTTCTTCAGGCAGTTCTGCTAGTTCAAATCCAATTTTTAATTTTTTAGTTCGGGCGCCAGTGTAGAGATATTACACTGGTGTCCAAAAGTTAAGCATAATTGATAATTATGTGAATAAAGAAGGAACTGTAAATCAGAATGGCGGGAAACGTGATATGCGAGTGTAAAATGGTTATAAAATAAGGAAGCTAATCAAAAGAACGATAATAATTAATTTTATTATCCAAAGTAACAGTTTGAAAGAAAACTGAGAATAGCAAGGGTTCACACTTTAAAGAAAAAAGGAAAGAAAACATTAAATAAATTACTGATACTGCAGTTTAATAAGGCGTGTGGTCACCTCTGACAGCCAAGCACGCTGCACAGCGATTTACCATACTTGCTATGAGATGATGAATGAGTTGTGGGCTCAAACGGTTCCAAGCTTCTTGGCGAGTTCTCCTCAGTTCTGTAACGGAGCTTGGTGGGTGCGAAAGGGCTGCAATTTGTCTTCCGAGCATATCTCATACATGCTAGATAAGATTTAAATCAGGGGAGTTCGCAGACCACGACATGCGCTGGATGTTTTCTGTTTCAAGGAAGTCATCAACCAGTACCGCTCGGTGACATGGCGCATTATCATCCATGAATATGAAGTCAGGACCGACAGCACCTCGAAACAAGCGAACATAAGGCTCAAGAACTTCGTCTCTGTATCTTTGACCAGTCACAGACCCTGTGTCCAAGAAATGGAGGTCTGTGCGGCTGTCCATCATGATGCCTGCCCATACCATCACTCCCCTTGATGGAAAATGATGTCTTTCCGATATGTTTCTTGGTTCAAAACGTGTTCTATGTTCTCTCCATATCGTTACCCGACGAGAATCAGTACTCAGACTAAACCGGGACTCGTTACTGAACATCACATTGGCCCACTCTCCCACACTCCAATGTTGATGTTTCAAACTCCAGTTCAAACGAGCGCGTTTCTGCGCAGACGTGAGGGGAATGCAAACTGCTGGTCTTCTGGCATACAGGCTAGCATGACTGAGTCTCCTGTAAAGAGTTTGTCTGGAAATTCGTATTCCTGTGGCAACTGTGAGAGCCGAACCCAGTGCTCTGGCATTATTGCCCCTCTGACGTCGCGCACTTATTACCAGATATCGGTCTTGGTGAGGGGTTGTGACTCTTGGTCGACCTGATACTGGTCGTCGGGTAACATCTCCCGTTCTTTGAAACCTCTGCCACAGACTGGATCACAGACTTATTCACATTCAGAATTCGAGACACTTCGGTTTGTGATCGTCCGGATTTCAGCATTCCAACAATTCTTCCTTTCGCAAAATTCTCCAATTGGCGTCTTTGTGCCATCATTCACCTTATTTTATGGTTAACAATGTTCTTTCGCACAGCAGTTGCCCGAAACTTGTCTGAACTGCCTATGCTGCGTGAATCGGTTTCTCTGCGTTTCGACATGCGCAGGTGTTTCGCGCAGGACGTAGTCGACTGAAAAGTTTTGCATAAACCCAATGTTTCTTCTTCACCCAATTAATATCCGCAAGAAATTTGGAATAATTTGACGAATATTTACTCCATATTTTTCGTATTTTACAATTTATGTTTAACTTTTGGACACCAGTGTAGGTTATTTCGAAGCAGGATGCATGAAAAATGAGCAACGCCTTCGCCGGGACTCGAACCTCGGACCTCTCGAATACACACCGAGTATGCTGACCGTTACACTACGAAGGCATGCTAAGAAGGCATGAGAAATACCTTATAGTATTAGTGTTGATGTATGTTAATACGAGTATATCACAGTTGATGTATGTTAATATGAGTATATCATAGTTTATCACAGTTTTTCTTCTACTCGTCTCTTTTAAGAACTTTCAAAAGGCATCCCATGATACATACATGTTCAGCTGTGAATCATATTTCCTATTAAAGAACAAAATATAAAATAAGAACCTCTCGAAGAATATGAACCGTTACTTTAAAGACGAATTCATAATTAGTAAATTACATGAATGAAATCATAGTAGCAATTTTTTTAATAGTACTGCAGAACACTAAATAAGTATGTTTCTTATTTTCCCTTTTAAAAACTAGTGAATATGCATCTTATTAATCCTGTTTTTCATTTTATAAAAGCAGAAATTTCCTGCAAGAGCATCCTAAGGAAATATATATATTACGCCCAAACGGCCTTTTTTTTTCATTTACAGACACATACACGTCTCGAGAGCATTTGGGCTAACCCCACTTTGGGCTAAAAATATTTAAAAACAGCATATCTTTAGAATTTCCGATAGACAATCTCGCGCCCTAGAGATAGAAATGTCTTATTTCCTACAATGTTGCCACTGTTCGCTTTGAAATCGTTGCGGTTTTGAATCAAAAAATCGTTAAAGTTTTACAAAATATGAAACAGACAATAAGACAAATTCCGAATTCTGGCTTTCGATGCCCATGTTCGGGTGAACGACTATGTTATTCAAAATTTAATGACTCTAGGTACCGTTGTCTTTTCACAATGCGAGAAACATGCATATAGTCATGCAGATTCTTCACTATTTAGTTTCTTTAAATACAGGGCGATAATGTTTGGTGGCAACGCTTTGAAAAGAAATACATCGCATTTAAGTGATTCTACTCAAAATGCCGTTTCGAGATTAATTGCCCTTCTGGGCTAACATCTCTTTGGTCTAAAATAGAGGAGGATTTTAAAGAGCAGTAAATATACAGAATAAAAATTACAATTTTAATGTTAGTGCACTGAAAGCAGCAGTGTTTCGTTTTCAAATCCTTCTGATGCCTCTAAAAACTCACGGGGTAGAAAAGAGAAAATAGGATGACATTATTCTTCGGTTTCTCCATCCAGATAGCCATTCAACTTTCGGCGTTTTCTAGCCAATGAAATTTCTCCTATAAATGGGATGAATTGTGCAATTCTGAGACTAGTTTTCCACTGAGGAAGTATAGAATTCAGCAGATTCTTACTAAGTGCTTCAACATAATCTACTGCAACGTAAATATTGACATCCTTCCAATAACTGTGTCATTTATGGCTTATCCATCAGACATTTGTCAAACATGGGAAAATCATTTTTTGAAAGAAATCTAGGTTTGAACTTCAAGAAAGAAGAAGAATTGACAACAATATATGTGACTGAAAAATAATAAATATTTTGAAAGCAATTCAAGAAATCTAAAGCCCAATTCTAAAATTCTGGAATCACAATACTTTTCAAGCTAATTTTTTAATCACAGAAATGAGATATGATGACTGTTGTTTTGGGAAGACGGGCATCTTTCAATTGTCTTTTACTATTTTAAGGTCTGCTTTCTTCTTACGCTTTCTGGCTCGAATATGGAATTAGCGGGCTGAAGAACATGATTATATCTTTAATAAAGATCTGATTGCGTGTTTCAAAATGATATAATTAACCAGCGTGCAAAATATGTAATGGTTTTAAGCTTTAAGAAATCATAACTAAATAAATGCAGAAGCATTAGTTGAGATTTGCATTTCCCGAATAAAGAAATGGATAAGAAAATGCATTCATTGAAGTAGTCAAAAGGAAAGGGGGGAATGTCGCACAGAAATCAGTAATATGAAATATTGAACAAATAAAATAAAGGGAAATCGAACCTAGCAGGGCAGAGTGTAAAGTTTTTAGGTGAAAGGAAATTGAGTATTATTTTGTGCTATTAAATTACTTATACCACAGCTGAGCTGTAGCAGTATCATTTCAATGCCACTGAATAGCGATTGAACTGAGAATAAAGGTGCACAAGTAGATGCTAGAATATAGTAGTAGTAGAACAAAGGTGCATTATTATACTGAGAACATGGAGGTTACCTCCATGACTGAGCATAAAGGTGCGCTAGTAGTAGAATAAAGGTGCACGTTTATAATGATAATAAAGGTGCACGATTATACTGAGAATAAAAGTGCACTAGTGGTAGAGTGTACGATTATACTGAGAATAAAGGTACACAAAATCACTGAAAATCACAACTGATTAAACCCATTTCTGTTCTTCTTGACCTGCTTCAAAAAAATTTATTATGATGGGTGGGGAAAACAAAACTTATAGCAAACGCGACCCATTTATGAATGCATATGCTTTTCTAAATTTCTAAAAATAAAAAAAAAACTTTGAATATTTGTCATAAATGCAATTATCGCTTTGCCTCCTTTTTAAAAGGGATTTCTGTAAATCTTCTGTCCTATGAAACTAAGAAAAGAGCCTGAGTCATTAAGCTGAATGAACGTTATGACATTTTTTAATAAACAAAATAAATCTGAAAACCTTTTGTTCTGTTTGAGAAAAAATTTCAAATAATTAAATATCAAGAAAATTAATTACTGATTTTCCCTGTTTAGAGAGTCCGATAAAATAAAATAAATAAATTAATTATTTATTTAATTGGCGAAACAGATTAGAAATGGTTCACATGGAGAACTTAAAAATGATTCACACAGAGTAGAAAGTTTCTTTGCATGTAGACTATTATTCCTTAATCTAGGTTAACTTTGCAATTCTTATTATTGCTAATTGATGAAATCTAGTATTATATGATTAAAAAAACAATTAAATTGCAATATGAAAACTCCCGATTGCGACCTGACATCTCGAATAATTTGCCATTAAAGTTTTCAATGAAATGACGTAAAATTTCATAAACATGAAATTTGTAGCACTAAAAGAAATTAAAATTTCTTTTTCGTAACCAGATTTCAGTTTAAGACTTGAAGAAGGAGTTACGACAGACCTACAGATTTAAGATTTAATTTTCCAGAAATTAAAGGTATCGAACATAAAATCTTGCATTTAAAATGAGGCACTAAAAATGGCAAAACCGAATTATAGAAAAAAAAATTACTACGATATGATTTCATTGTAAATTAACGCCGTGGGAAGACTTGGACACTTATTTAATAATAATAATAATTATTATTATTATTATTGTTATTATTATTATTGAGCTTTTCAGTACTAGGCATTTACTTCTCTGGATCCTTGAGCATGATCCTTGCAACAAATACTTCCTTAAACTGAAAATACTACCTATTTTGCCAGCACACCAAATTTGAGACCTGAAAACATTAAATATTACCTCGAAGAGATTTCCTTCGCGGTAACAAACAGTAAATTTTTTAAAAGTAGCAATAATAATGTAAAGTTATGCACCAAACGTTTTCTTCAAATGCGAATGCTTCAATAATGCGTAACATATTGCAAAGATCATTAATTAATTCATAATTGCTGCAGGACTAATAATTGATCCAAGACTACTGAGCATGTAAATCTTTTTTCAGAAGTTAAATGGTCTCTTTCAATTTATGTTATAATTCTTAAAACAAAATAATTGTTATTTATATTCTTCACAGTATTGTTTTAAGTCGAAAGCAATCATTTTACAACAATAATATATAATACACTCACACTAGAAGCAAAAGTATCCTCAGTGCATTAAAAATGAAAACTGGAGATAATTTAAATAAATTAGCCATTTTCAAAAACTATAATAATACTGAGAACTGTATAATAACATTCCTTTTCTAATTTAATCTACTTTGGCAAGTTTCCTTCAGATATCATTTCACGCCATTTTTTTAATAGTCACGGTATTACATTACTTAAAAAAATCTGGTCTCTGAAAAATCTGATCACAAGTTTATTTTTGAGGCCATTTTAACCTATATCTAATAAAGTACATGTATTTATAAAACTGAACTTTGAAATGTTTGTTCAAGCTTTTATTCCAGAATGTACCATACATTAACTAAATACAAATTTACTTCCACTTTCATTACTGTTAAGAGTTGCACAATGCTAAAATTGCGTATAGTAGTCAACTACGGAAGGTATCCAACAGTTACGCAATAGCAAAGGCACCCATTTACTTTTAACGCAACCCTTACAACCGTGCTGTTTCACTCTCTCACCTTAATGGTGTGAACACTCCTCTTCCCATCATCCCTTTGTTGTGCTCCGCAATCTATTTAAAACCTTGCTCTGTTATCAAAGGATGGTGAACGAGACTCTGACAGTTCTTTCTAAAGACTGAAAGGAAAGTTAGCAAAGATTTCTCGACTATTCTGATAACATCGTGTTTTATAATTTCTGCTTATTATTGAAAAAGAATATTAGGCTCTAATGAAAAATAATGTCTATACATGAATGATAAATAAATGAAACTACGGTAAATCTGAATATTCATCAGATTTAAATAAATAACCTTAATACGAATTTCATATATTTATCCATCGTATAAGGCGGTTTAATTAAATAATTTAATTAACAGCAATATTATTTCGTCAATATGAAGCGTAACAGGAAATTTGTTGACCTCTGCAACTGCTGGTTTCGCTGTAGTTTTCCAATCTACTTACTTTCGAACCATGAGACATTTATTATCATTACTAGCCGCTGCGCGGCCAGCCTTCGTCTGGCTTTTAAGTGTACCGGAAAAATGCCTAAAGAGAACACCAAACATTAAATTTGAAAACTTCACAGAATTTTACTCTGCAGAACAACTTTATTATCAAAAAAGAAACAAACAACAACGGAAAAAAAAATTCAGTTAAAAATGCATTACATATAAAAAGCATACAATGAAATAAGCAATATCCCTTAATAAAAATATTAATTATCCTAATAAATAAATTAACCAACTTCCCTTTGCAAAATCTTAAGAACTCAAATGGTATAAACAGATTAAGAACTTAAACAGATTAAAAAATATCATGCAAAACTTTTTTATAATTAAAATTATATATAATTAAAACATAATATTACAATGAAATAAGCAATATCCCTTGATACAAATGTTAATTATCCTAATAAAGTAATTAAACAATTTACCGTTGCAAAAAGAAACAACTTTTTAATTTCTTAAACTTTTCAGTCTCTTAAAAACAGTAACATAAGAAATACGATGAAAAATTGTTGCCAAACCGAAATTTTTAAAAGAATGAAACTATTCAAAATGATGCAATTTCATCAAAAATCTATCAACAACAATAAGAAAGGAAAATTGTTGCCAAAACTACATTTTAAAATATCTGAGATGTGAGAAGTGTATTCGGAAGCTTCATTTAAAAATTTAAAAAAAAATACAAAATATTATTATTTTTCCAAAATTCTTCTTTTAAAAGGAGTCCGAAGGATTAAAGTTCAACGTGTCCAATAATCAAAGGAAAATAAACAGCGCATTTTTTAAAATAAGTTTTAAAAAAAAAATTCCGCCGAAAAGGTGTTAAGCTCACCTTCCTAAATAAATTCGTATTTAATCTATTTATTGAAATACGAAATTTATTTTAAGTTCGTAAAATAGCTAAGTGTCTACGCTTCACGACGATGTAAAAATGAAATGTATAGAATGAAATCTCGCTTTCCTGTAGCCCATTATGTCTCAAAATGACGCGATTTGGTCACAAAACATAAAATAAAAAAATTCTAGTTCGAATTTCGAAAAAATCGCTTCGAGGTGCACTGGCTCTTGTGTAGATACACCTATGTTCCAAATTTCGTGGCCCTGGGTCTATTAGCTTACTCGCAACACGAACGAAAGACACATACACACACAGACTCTTTGTTTTATTATATGTAGAGATTATAGTAACTGAACATTTAATATACATAGTGCAGGTTCGATTCTATTTTAAAACAATGAAATATATATCAAAATAAAACGAGTTACATTAATGTTTTGGCATTTTACTGTATTAAAAAATTATGAATAAAAAAAAATATGAAAGCTTTCAGATTTTACATTACGCCCAAAGAGACTTTTTTTAACGTTTTCTGTGTTACCTTTATTTATTAAATATCATGTTCTTCGCACTTGAACCATAATTTAATTCAACAGCAATATCGCAAAATAATTTTAAAATGAGCATAGCTTTAGAATTTCCGATACAGACCTCGCGTACTGGAGATTCTTTTTTTCCTCCCTTTTTGCAGTGTTTGCATTGCTCGCTTTGAAATCGTTGATTTTCTTAATCAAAAATTCGTTAAATTGTTACAAAATATGAAATCAATAAGAAAATAAATTCCAAATTCTAAATTTGGACTTCCAGTTGTCCATATTCGGGCGGAAAAGTACATTATTCAAAATTAGATCGCTCTAAGTACCGTTGTTTTATCACAATCGCAGAAACATATATACATTTATGCAGATTCTTCATTATTTAATTTCTTTAAATATAATAGTAATAATAATAATAATAATAATAATAATAATACTCGGTGACAACAGTTTGAAAAGTGATACGGACACTTACAGAGAATCGACGCAAAATGCCAAAACGAAATGAAAGTTCTTCTGAGCTAACGCTCCTTTGGGCTAAAAATACGAAATTTATTTTTAAAAAATGCTGTGTGTCAGAACATTTCTATAATAATTTCGCCACGTGATATTTTTTAGGAATCCGATTCCTACGTGAATTATTTGAAGCATCATTAATTAAAATATCTGTGAAACCGTACACAAATATTACTACAGATGTCTACAAATATTAATGCTTCGATTGAAAATTTCAAAAGTTACCTTTACGTTGGAAAAGAATGTTTTTAGATTGGATAAATGCTTATCTGAAAACTTTATTTTCAATGTAACAACATAGAAATGCTAAAATTCAAATTTTATATGTGACTGTGCGATAAATATCGGTTTTTAAACGAGTTGAATCATAACTTCTCATCACTTTTTTCCTCAGAAAAAGTTGCTTAAATCGCGAAATTTTGACAATTGTTTTTAGGGACAATTCTGTATATTACGAATTCTTCCCCGTACAATCTATAACAGAAAAGGAACCAACTATGTACAAAGCTGGTATACTAAATTTAAATTTTGCGCATTCTTACTAAAAGCCGTCACATGCTAAATTTATCGCAGTCTGAAAGCCTGTTGTATTTGATTCACTTCTTAAACTAAAATGATGGGTAAAATAAAATGTTGGGATTAATGATTGTGTTTTCTCGAACTTATTAAGCATTTAAGATATTCGAAAGTTTCTGAATTAGAAATAAATTTATTTCTCAAAATACGGAATTCTCCTTTAAAAATTCTCTAGAATCTCGAAACTACACACAAATATAAAAACATAAAATAAATGAAAAAGGTTTTAGCAAGAAAAACAAAATCTGCTGTGGACGCCATATGATTTCCTTGCACGGTCTACTAAATTGTGCACATCTTTTGCTACACTTCACTTAGATTTATTTCCTCGAATTATCCTAACTTAATTAACCGATCTCTCGAGGTAAGCTAAAAATGACATCAAAAACTGCAAATTTTGAAATTAAATATCGTATTCAATTTTTACCGTTCGGAAGTCAAACTTCTTATAATTTCATTTTTTCACAATCGTTATTTGTCAAAAATTAATTAAATTTTCTTCAAATTTGTATTTACAAAACATGAATATTTTCGTCATTTAAAACACTTCTGCAACTGAAAGTGTGTGACAATGAACAACTATTACGAAAATAAAGGCCGGGTAAAACTTTTAACCCAGGTAAATGTGTGTGTCTGTGTGTATAAATATGTTTGATACTGCCGATTGCAATACAAAAGGGAAGTGCACAGCTAGATAATGTAGCGAAAATCGCTCCTTTCGACTGAGCTCCTCGTAGCTTAGTAGATATGGCGCAGGACTCGAGAGACGAAGGTCCCGAGTTCGAAACCTATCAAAGGCAAGATTCCTCATAATCGATTTTTATGTAAATTTCCTTCTTATTAACTTGTTTTCTTTACGTTCCAGAACATTTCGAGTTTGGAATGTTCCAGCATGCTAATCAGCTGTAGTACATAAGTAGTTCTTTATTCAGTTCGAATTACATCTCAGCTTCCTGCACCGCCCTGCTCAAGCATTTCCCCACCTGCAGCGCTCTTAGTAGCATCTATATCAAGACAGCCGGAACACAGCACGTAACTACTGCGTGCTAATCGCGGCTTAAAGAGGAACTTGGAACTTGGTTCGAATTAATTAAGTCTTGAGTTTAGACTTCAGTACTTGCCTGTTCATTTGTACGATCCCTTCATCTACGCGACAGTTTGGTGGAGGCGCCGGGTATCGATCCCGGTAGCGTAATGGCAAACCGCACATTAAGTTGATCAATGTTAACGAATTTTGCTTACTGCGCATGCTCATTGGTGTACCGTTGGCGAGGGAGGAAATACTGGAGACTAAACATAAACAAACCTACACAAGCCTGTTAGTCATGCTGGTTTTACTGTTTACAATGTGCGGTTTGCCATTACGCATCCCGGTACCTCTCGCATACGCGTCGAGCGTGCTGACCACTACACCACAAAGGCTTCCTAAGAAGCCTTTACATTACGCCAAAGAGGCGAAGGTTCCTAAGAAGCCTTTGTGGTGTACTGGTCCAGTCATGCCGTTCGGATTATGCAATGCTCCAGCCACATTCGAACGGATGATGGATACGGTACTAAGAGGCCTCAAATGGAATATTTGCCTTTGCTACCTCGACGACATAACCCTGTACGCACCTAATTTCAAAGAACACCAAAAGCGTTTGAAGGAAATACTGAAATGCATCCAAAGAGCAGGACTGACGCTAAATTCTAAGAAATGTTCATTCGGCAAAAAGAGGCTGACTATCCTGGGACACTTAGTCGATCAACATGGGATATATCCCGATCCACAAAAGGTAGAAGCTGTAGCAAAGTTCCCTGTTCCGCAGAATATCGCCGATGTCCGAAGTTTTCTTGGCTTGTGCTCCTACTACCGACGATTCATTAAAAATTTCGCGGATATCGCAAAGCCCCTGCGTGACTTGTTGAAGAAAGATGCAAAATTTTCTTGGAACGAGTTACAGATTGAATCTTTTGCAAAGCTCAAAAGGTTGCTGACCAGTGGCACTGTTTTGGGACATTTTATTCCAGACGCAGAAATGAGAATACATTCTGACGCTAGTGGCTATGGCATCGGTGCAGTAATGGTTCAGATTCAAAAAGGCAAAGAAAGGCCAATAGCCTATGCATCCAGATCCCTTACTGCAGCTGAAAGGAACTATTCCACGACCGAAAAAGAATGCCTTGCCGTCATCTGGGCAATCAGTAAATTCAGGCCATATCTCTACGGAAAACCCTTCACGGTAAACACGGATCACCATTCTTTATGCTGGCTGGCCAATGTTAAGGATCCATCCGGAAGACTTGGACAGTGGGCTCTCAGGTTTCAGGAATACGACATAAATATCGTCTACAAGAGCGGTCGCAAACACGCTGATGCAGACTCACTATCAAGGAAGCCCCTTATAGAACCAATAATTGAAAACAATGAAGACATCTCTTTCTTTGCAGCCA
The DNA here is from genome assembly GCA_000611955.2 of Stegodyphus mimosarum. Taxonomy (NCBI): domain Eukaryota; kingdom Metazoa; phylum Arthropoda; class Arachnida; order Araneae; family Eresidae; genus Stegodyphus; species Stegodyphus mimosarum. The sequence goes on from KK113751.1 coordinate 156,885, forward strand.
TCGTAGATTACGAAAAAGAGCAGCAGAAGGACAAACAATTAAAATCCATTATTACAATTCTCAAGAGAGGTGACACATATCAAAATTATCAAATGAGAAATGGTATACTGTACAAAAGAAGCTATAATCCTATGGGACAGCAATGGCTGTTGGTAGTACCAAAGCAACTTCGTAGTGAGGTTCTAAGAAGTCTTCATGATGCTCCAACCGCTGGGCATCTCGGATTTGCCACAACGTACGACCGAATAAGCAGGGAGTACTATTGGCCAGGGCTATATGTGAGCACACGGCGGTATGTATCACACTGCCGAGAATGCCAAAGACGGAAATCGCTGTCGCAACTTCCACCGAGACAGCTTCATCCGATAAAACCCCCTGACTCACCGTTTACCAAAATTGGGATAGATCTACTTGGACGCTTTCCTGTTACTCGAAATGGGAACCGGTGGATTATAGTTTGCACAGATTACCTTATCAGATTTACAGTCCCAAACTCAATACCGACAGTTGAGGGCACCGAAATTGCCAAGGTTATAGTTGAAGAAATTGTACTGAAGCATGGTGCCCCCAAAGAGATGAGAAGTGACAGAGGACGCAACTTCAAATAGATTCAATTTATCAATTGGAAGATCTCAGAGTAATTTACCATGCATGCTTCATAGCTTTCTGGAAGGAATCTCATGCATTCTGGAAAATCCGAGGTCCGAATGGAGAACGTCCGTACTGACCACAAAATGGGCGTTGGAGATAATTCTCAGTACTCTATTTTTAGTTTTTGAAGAATTTTGCCATTACCGTGAGTAACTGCAGCTCAAGCTGGCGAAGCCTAGGTTATAATTGATTTAATTACTGAAACATAAACATGTCTTTTGCATTTGAGGCTTGAGTTTGAATATTATCCAAGCAGAGGACTGTGAATTATTGAATTCACCCTGCTGCGAATATACGTGGTGTGATCAGTCCAAGAGAATTTTTGTTTCGTACGACTCCAAGGTAGTTTACTGATCGTACTTTTGGGACGTTTTCATTCACGAAGTTGATATTACAGTCCAAAGTTCTCTTGATTTTATGCCTTTGCATAAAAAAGAGTTGTGATTTAGAGGCGTCGATACTCTTTTTTACACTGTGTACACTACCATTCCATTTCGACAGTCTTGGTTTGTAACTTTCGAACTGCGTGCCTTGAGTTCACAGACCTGACCGCTTTGCGGTATCGTCTGCGCAACATGAGAGAAATCAGTTTACGTTATTTTCAGGTTTCGAGAAATTGTAAATATAAAAAACACTGATGTGGACAACGCATGACTCTCTTTTGCGGCCTATTGAATTATACACAATTTTTACTGCACTTCATTGAAAGTTATTTCCTCGAATTTCATTAGAGATATATTTCTCATACAATCTATTCAGTTCTTACTTTGCGACAACGCAAAAGTGTGTAAAAACTCACAACATCTTCATTAAAAATTGTAAAATACAGATAAACCTAAAACCTGGTTAAAAACAATGTTTGCAATTACAATAAAACTTTCTAAGAGAAAACAAGAAATTCATTCAACGGGCAGAAGACAAGATTTTTGGTGCACACAATTTGGTTAACTTTGGTCCCTCTGGGCAAAAAGGCACTTTAGTTGGTGCATCAACTGACTTATTTTGCCACACTTATTTTACGTACAAATGCTACGCAAAAGCATCGTTCAACTGACTTCTTTTACGTACAGATGTTACGCAAAAGCATCGTTCAAATGGATTCGAGGACAGTCAGAATAAATAGTTTTGTTGAAATGTGGCACCCGAAATTTTTTGCTATTACAATGTTTCTTTTACTTCGCAAAAAAGATACAAAATTGGTCCAAGGATCGAACTTTGCTGAGTTCTCGCTCTGATTATTTGAGGGGGTTTCCTTGGTTTAGTACGAACTTTTTGATGTAGAAAAAAAGGTCAATTAATTTTACGATTTCTTTGTCGAAGTTAAGCTGAACTAATTTATACAGAAGACCATTGTGCCACATTCGGTCAAAAGTTTTTGAAATGTACACGAACAAAAGTAGAACTCTTTATTTATTGTGAATTGCAGCTCCTGCAAATTCAGTAATCCTGTCGAGCTGTTTGGTTGTACACAGATTTCGGCGGAATCCATGTTGCTTGTCTAGAAGCAGTTTAAAATAGTGTTGGATTAGTGCATATAATATTTCCTCATATATTTTCCTAAGTCCAGAGAGGAGACTTATCGGACGATATGCCTCGGATTCAGTTGTGTCTTTTTTGGGGTTTATGAAGGAGCGTAACTAACTCCCATGGGATGGGAAAAAAGAAATGCTAAGCAGGCGTTAATCCTACTTCGAAATTTAGTGGCGCAGTTCCTCGAGAAATTCCGAAATCATTAGTTTTACCATTTGATCCATACCTGAAGCTTTTTTACTTTAAATTTCTTTCACGTTCTCTGCGATTTCTTTAGGGGTAACTAATTTGATGCATTTACTTTCTTCTGATGTGCAAAGCCAAGATTCAACGCTCTAGTTAACTTCATCAATGAAAATGAGATCGTTGGAGATCACATTCGGTAGAAATTGTTCTTCGAGATGATCTGCAAAGACCCGGGCTTTCTCTTCGTCAGGATATGCAATGTGATTTTCTGCATGCAGTGGCTTGTTACTAGAGGGTTTCTTCTTACGTTTGCATAAAGTTGCAAAAGGAGGCGCCTACTGTTTCCGAGGTGGCGATATTATGCTCCCAGGAATCTTTTCTATATTCGTTTATTATCTTGATTGTTCACTCGATTTTATTTTGTTGATTTCTCTTTTGGTACCTTGGTCTGAGGTAATCCGCCGTCTTTTTTTGAGGTAATTTAATACTTTAATCGTCTCTTTGATCTCTTCTGAGAATTTGGTGATTTTAGTTTTAGTGACGACAGTTTTAGCAACATTTTCAAGTGCTTGATTCATGTTGTCGGTAATTTCTTGTCCTGTTGTGTCAATCTGCTCCGAATTTCCAAGATTTTGAACATTTGTAGCATTGATGAAGAGGGGGGTTATTAAACAACCTCCAGTGAATAGCGAATTTCGTAGTTATTGTAGCAGTCTGCGGCAGTCCCAGTGTAGCAGGGAATGGTGTAGCGCCGAGGAAAGCTCTATTTTGGTAGACGCTACAGAGAATTAAGTCCAGAATGTCTGGTTTCCGCAAAAGGCAATTTGACCGGTAAGTTGCTTCTTCTGGTGCGTAAAGAGCTAAGATATTATTTTATATGAATTGATGTAGGATTTTCCCGTTGTTTGTTAGTGCTGCGGCATCCCCATCCTCTACGTTTCGCGTTCAGATCACCTGCGAGAATTATTGAAAAGTTATCCGAAATAAGCTCAGAAAGAATCTCGTTTGACAGTATATTATCCGGAGCGTTTTAAACTGTATCAAGAAAAGTATTGCGATGTTTAATTAAAATCACAGAAAGGTTACAATTTCGTATCCATTGTCTGTGGATACGAAACTGGACTGAAATGAACTTTTATACGTAGATTACCACACCGCCACCTCTATGACGGATTCGATCGCATTGGTACTTAAAATAGTTCATTATTTTTATACTTTGGATAGGATTTACAAATTTCTGTGATATTACAGCAATATCAATATCAAATTCCAGCATAAAATGATGAAATTCGTCTGGCCTGTTCGTTAAGCAGCAGGCGTTCTATACCGTAATTCTGATTGGTAGCGTTTTCTCAGTGAGCTTATCCATGACTGGTGGAAGACTAGTTGACTGTTTCAAGGGAGCTTACATCTTAGCGTTTTTTTCAGTTTCAGAAACTCTCGAGATTTTGATGAACAGAACCAGAGTTTGCAAGTCTTGGAATATTTTCTTGGCTTCTGCAATTTCATTAGCAGGGGGCTTGGGTTTGCTGGCTGAGGCTAAAAGAGCAGCGTAGGATTTATTTATGACGAATCTTTCTTAATATTATTTAATAGTCATTTTCTCTTTTCTGGGAAATTCCTCACATCCACCAAGATTTGAAGTATGAGAAGCGAATCAGTTGGCAGACGTTGGTGCGATATCCTTTGGGTTTCCATTGATATGTGAATAGGGATATGTTTCACACGAAAAATGTCAGACACCACATTTCACGCAGCGTGAGTGGTGTTTATAGTGGGCTTGTGAATAGTGAAAACCTTGATATTTGAAGCATTAAACTAGACCTCCACGTCCTCGGTATTTTTCCGCTTTAATTTTAAGGTTTTGGAGAAAATAAAGGTCATAGATACGCTTCGTTTTATCTTCTTTTTTCATGGTAACAAGGAATAGTGGAAGGAAGATGTTTTCACAGTTCCTTCATTTTATCTTTTGTTTGACACTGTCAACTTGAAATTCAATTTCTAGATCTTGTATGATTTCATCGGTGTCCGTGGAAGCTGGAAGGCTTCTAATGATTAGCTTCAGTTTTCTTTCCTAGGCGAAGCAATGAAATATGTCACTGCTTTTGAGCGGGCTAATGAGGGTTTTGTAGATGTAAGGCTTATTTGCGCTGAGGTATAATGACCACCTTTAATCAGTTTTCCTCTCCATTCATTTTCATAGATTTTTTTCCTCGAAGTTCATCTTTCCATTATCTTTTCCGTTTAAACTAGCATTCTGGACCGTGATTTGTGGCACTTTTGCTGCGCGTTTAGGGTATCTGAGCCCGTCTTGATTTTCCTTATTCTCATCTTTGTCAGCATTAATCATTTCTGGGTCAGACAAAGCAGAAATTTCCTCAGCTTTCCTTTAAGAATTGCAATCTTCATTGGTTTCGGCTGACAGAGCTTTTCTAAATCTTTTGGAGCGATAACCAACAGTTTTGTTCCCTCTCGGTTCACCGTCATAGTCCGAACTTTCATCGATTATCTGAAAGAAAGTAATTTTCTTAATAGAATTATCTAAGCTGTGAGAAGGGTTGCTCAAACAGGAACAGTGGTATTTATAGACTTGGTTATTTTGTTTAAATTTAAAGCTGCGACTGAAAAAAAAGTATCCACAACGGTGTTCTTGCATAACAGCGCAATGCCAATTAACTTTCAGATGACGCAATTTAGATTCCTATATCAGTATTTTTAAGACAGTAAGGGACACAGCTAAATTAAAATGAGAAACTAAAAGGGTTATTTCCAAATTACTTAGCAGCTTTAGCGCAAGTTTAGGCTTGTTAATTTACTCATAATTACTTTTATATATATATATGTATGTATGTATATGTAAGATAAAAATATGTAAATTAGCTTGTAGGGATTATGTTCATTTTAAATAACCAGGTTAACTTAATTTGAAGTTCCTTTCCTATAAGCCTTCATTTCCCCTAATTGTCAATGTCAGAATATTTAAATTTGGTAGTATGCGTGAAGTAATGCAAATTCTATTTTGAGGAGAAAAACTTTAAATACTAAGCTCTAGAAGGGAAAGTTAGAGAGTGTGGGCGAACTCTGTGCTTTTTGCAGCGTGAGCTTCTGCTTAGCATTTATTGCTGGTTAAATGTGGCGTAACAGCTATTACTTGTGGCAGCTATTACTTTGCTGCCACTAGATTTTTCAACGCTCTGCTAGGAAACAGGATAGTCTGAGCCCTGTAGCGTAATTCTACTACTTCTCGTTAATATCTTCAGATTTTTAGTTTAGTCCTTACTGTTTCAGTTACCGCTCAAGCAGAGGCGTAGTTTGTGAGCGTCGAGTTGACGCCTTGTGAATTTCTAAAGAGTGTAATAAAGAGTACTTTTAACCCTTCTTCTGCGCAGTTAATACAATTCCAGTTTTCACACAGCAGTTAGACAAGTGGACCCTAGAAACTTTATAATTTAATTCAGGAATAGCCTTTCATGCCTCTTTTTTATTTCCTTGTATTAAAAAGGAAGTATTGTAATAGCGAAAAATTTCGGTTATCTTATTTCAACGAAAATATCCATTTTTACAGCTATCGAATGGAATTTAACGATGTTTTTGCGCTAATCTCTATGTAAGGACAGAATAAAGGAATCTTTTTCCCCAAAAAAATTATAAAATGGGTTCTGAAGAGATTTTTTCGTAGCGTCTGCTCGTACGTAAACGAGTAGCCTCAAAACGATGAAATTTTGTGTATAGGCCTGCTATAATATGTACATATGCACCTCCCTTTTTAGTTTCAATCAGCCGCACTAAAAGTATACATATACCACTTTGTTACTCGGCTCAGTGAGCTCAGATTTTTTATTCTCATATGTTGGTAAATTGTGCATACTTTTCTTTAAAAATGATTGAATTATGTTGTTCTTATATTTCGGTTAAGGTTTTTATGCCTTTAGTAAATCTGCATGCAATATTTGTAGAATTATCAACAATTTAAAAGTTGTTGAAGTGCGCCTAAGCCTAATTATTTTTACGAAAGCAGCCATATTTATTTATATTTGAAACTTAGCAGAATAGTGGATTTGTTGCCAATCTAGAAAAAATTGGCTTCACAAGAACAAAGATAACGTCTTCTTTTATTATTGCAAATTAAAGCAAGCTTAACCCATTCTGGAATTTACTCGAGGAAGTAAGTCTTAAAAGATTTACTTCGTAATTTTTAATATAGATATTTTGAGCTCTTATATATTTTTGCCTTGTCGCGAAGAGAGAATTGAATTAATTGAATGAGAAATATTGAATCGTCCGTGAAAAACTTTTACCCTTTTTGTTCTTTCTTTCTTTTTTTTGTTTGTTTGTTTGTTTAATTTCTTTTATACATTGTTTTAGATTTATCATAGTATTTGAATTGAACATGTGGCAACGATTAGGTAATTCTTCAGATAATATACATAATTTTTGTGCATTCTGAGTTATAAAATGAACTAGATGTAACGCTGATAAGTGAACCTAGCGCCAGAGTGTCGCTATGGTAAACAAATATAGTGAATTTTAAAGCGTGCATTTATTCTGTTGTGGTTTATACGCTATCGACGAAATAGGTTTAATTCAATCCAATAAGTTTAAATGAAATGCAAGAAAAATGCGTATAATTTAATATTCCGTTTAAGAAGTCATGTGGTGTACACATCAGATTTTTAAATTTGGTTATTTCTTCTTTATTCTAAAAACAACAATATAACATTTCTAGGCTGCGCCACTTTTAGATTAACCTATGCCACAAAGTTTGCGTAACGCTTATGACGTAGTTATTTTGGAATCTAAACTCTGAGAACTGAAACCTACGTAAATCAAAAGCTTCCTCTTTGGTGGGCTGCCATATTGGACAAATATGCACTTCTCTTGTATCTCTGTTGTTGGTTGGATAATATTTCATTTCTCTGCACTGTCTTCCTATCGCAATATTATTTAAAAATGTCAGTGCTCTGGAAATAGGTACGATTAGAGTGCGCTTAATGTCAACATTCTTATAATGTTATCGGAAATAGATGTGCAATTTCGCTTCTTTGTGCAGCAGACTTTTTATACAGATTACATTTCGCTCACATTACAAGAATGCTGACATTAAGCGAATTAAATTTCAGATACGTAATAGATTCATATTCGGATGCTGGGTTAAGATTTCATCATCTTCCCGGAATAATTGCGTAATAGAGATCAGATGACGGATCGCTTTTCAGAATTACAAGAAGTAAAAATTACTAGTGGGCATACCCGGCAGATGAGCGGCTGGCGATAGAAGCAAAATATACAAGTTCTGTAAACAAACTGAAAAGCAAATGTATAAAAAACATTTCAATGTGAATGCAATCAGTGCTTAATATTTTAATAATAATAAACGGGCAACGTGATTCCATAGATAATTTTACTCTACCTCTGTTTATGAAAGATGGACTGAAGTTTTAAAATTCCATCTCGTACACATACCGACGTAGCACGCCGAACAGCAATGAGTTCAGCAAACAGTAACTTGCAGGGTGCGAAAATTGTTTTCAGGAGCTTTTGATTAATATCTGGGCTTCATGTTGGCTTGTTTACTTTGCTTTTTTATATTTGTTTTTGTTTCAGCTTTACGTTAGCTTGACTAACTTCAGCTTTGTGTTAGTCTTGACTCTTTTCCTTACTGAAGAACAGGGTAAACAATATTTTGAATGAATATATTAGAATAACTGGGTATCACATGGTCTTCCTTGGTGTCTTTTAGAAAAACACAAACATTCCTCATACACGAACTTACGTAAAGCATTCCATGACTGAAAAGTGGTTGCGGCAAATGAATTGGGAAAATAATTTTTTGTTGCCAAACGAGGAAACAAAAATTTTTGACACTTCAGGTTATTACTATGATGTTACGATTTAAATTTTGTGTGACTTTTTCTCAATATCAATAAAAGAATTAACGTGGTAATAACATATCGTGCCAATTATCCTAATCTGAAACAAAAAAGTCGCTAACAGCAGCTATTTATTTAAAATGCTGACATAAACCAAACTTTTTTGAGCTACAATGACGTCACATGCAATCGCGTGCTTTCTTCAACGTCAAAATAGGACCTTATGCAATAATACGTTTAAAATTTGGTAATTCTATTTTTGTTTCATATTTTGTAAAACTTACAAATTTTTACTTCCTTGTGCGAAGTAAAAAGGAAGTATTTTAATAGCGAAAAATTTCGGGTACCGTATTTCAACGAAAATATCTATTTTGATCGCTATCAAATGCAATTTAACGATGTTTTTTAGTGATATCCGTACGTAAGGACAGAATAAAGGACTTTTTTTCCCCAAAATAATTATAAAACTGATTTAAAATGGATTCTGAAGCGATTTTTTTTTGTGGCGTTTGTGCGTACGTACGTACATAGGCATGCATGTATATATCTCGCATAACTCAAAACCGAGTAGTCTCAGAACGTTGAAATTTTGTATATAGGGCTGCTATAACATGTAGATGTGCACCTCGCATTTTGGATGCCAATCGGGCCCACCAAATGTATATAAATATATGTATATATATTTCCACTCTTGTTACTCAGCTCAGTGAGCTTAGTTTCTTTATTCTTATAAGTTTGTATATTGTGCATTTTTGGCTTTATAAATGATTGAATTATGTTATTTTTATCTTTCGGTTAAGATTTTTATGCCCTTAGTTAACCTGCACGCAATAATTGTGGAATTATCAACAAGTTTAAGTTTTATAAGTGCGGCTAAGCCAAATTTTTGGTTCTGATAGCGGCCATATTTGTTAACATTTGAAGCTTAGGAGAATAGTGGATTTGTTGCCAATCTGGAGAAACTAAGCTTCACAACAACAAAGTAACGTCTTCTTTTATTATTGCGAATTAAATTATGCTTGATTCATTCTGGAATTATCATTTAAGTTATTAGCTGGTTTTTGCTTACAAATTGTAATTTTAATTGTAAAGCTTGATTTTTGATTGTTTTAACTGTATTTGGTGTTTTATGTTTTTCTATATTTTCCAATTTTTAATGATAATATTTTTAATTTTTATGTATTTTTTGCCTTACCTCGAAGTGAGAACTGAATTAATTAGTAGCGCATGCATTAAGTAAGCAGCGCTGAATCGTCTGTGAAAAACTGTTCCTTTTTTACTTGTTTGATTTCTTTTATACATCATTTTAGATTTATTATAGTATTTGAATAGAACTTGTGTTAATGCTTCAGATGCTATGATTTTTGCTCACTCAAATGAATGACATGTAACTCTGTTAATTGAACCTAGCGCCGAAGTGTGGCTATGGTAAATAAATAGTATATTGAACTTTAAAGAGTGCATTTATTCTATTGTGGTTTATGCGCTATCGACGAAGTAGATATAATTCAAAATTCGTTAACTGTTAATTCAATATGTTTAAATGAAATGCAAGAAAATTGCGTATAATTTAATATTCCGTACAAGGAAGTCATGTGGTATACACATCAGATTTTTGATTAAAAAAACTCAGTGACAACACTGAGTCAGCAGGGGCAGTGGCAACACTTTTCGAAATAAAGCATTTTTTTTTATCTCGTTCGCCGCGCTTTTTCGAATGGCACCCTTCATCATCGATAGACAGGCCTTGTGTCATCGATAAGTAAGTAGGCGTTGTTTATCGATTACGAAGTTTTCAAATAAATAAATTTCAATGATTTTTTCCCTCGTGTGCTATCTACCACACGTAATTATTATTTTAAATCGTACATATATAGTCACTAGATTCTAATATCTGTATTATAATCATGCATTATTTCTACTTAGAGAACAATACAGATATATATTGATTTTCATTATTTTTTAGACTCATTACATGCACAACTGCTGTTTTTTACTAACAAGAGAACTAAAATAAGCATTTCAGTACTTATGATAATTGTATTAGCAATATGAGTCAGTTTCCGTTATTAAGACTTCTATAAAGGTCTCACAATGAATTATTCGAATAACGGAAACCACTGACTGTATTATAGAGATTATTCGCATTGCGTCCAGTCTCATATGTAACAAGAAAATAATTAAATATGAAGATGGGTCTTTTACTTTTCTGCAAGATTTTCTATATACAATTTTACTACAATTCCGCATAAAACGTAAACGACGCATCGAGACTTCGTTACCGATTACCAAGTGCAAAATATATCACTTATTCCCCATCGACGGTAAGGACAGTTTGTGCCATCCTAAAAAGCGGTGACCTCTTTATCTCCAGCGCACGAGACTGTTGCCACTCCGAAAAACGAATGCGTTTTCAGAGATTTTAATCAGAATCTCGGCTGATTAAAGCCGTACGAAGATGAAAATGGTCAAAATGGCTTCACGAACTTATAAAATCCGGAGATATCTCTCTCGAAATTCAGCTCCCCGTCGTTTCGGAGGAGGTGATGTTACAAACAAACAGACAGACGAGCACAGAGTTTAGTAGCAGAGATATTAGAAAAGTCACTGCTTTGCTATATTTAAAATGAAGAGGGGAGGGAAGTTAAGGAACTAGTGTTAATTTATTATTATAAAGGTAGATATTTGATATTTTACATAATGATGTAAAATATAAAATATCTACGTTTCAAATAATAAATTAGCTATAGCCCTTTAACTCTTCTTTTAAAAACCTCTCTTCATTCTAAAAAATAGCAAAGTAATATAATCTTTACTCTCTGTAATTCTAAAAAAAAATTTCTTCATTAAATCTCCATTGCGCAATTTTTCTAGAATGCGATATAATCTTAACCCAGAATCCGGATATTAATCTGTTATGTTATCCGGAATGTAATCTGGTATAAAAGATCTTTGTTGCGCAATCTCACTTTCTTTTACTTCGACTCTTTTGTTTAGACTCTTCTCCCTAGCCGTTCTCTTTGCTTTGTCTTGCTGCTAACTACGCCGTTACCTAAACTGTGATACGCTATATAAAACTATGGGGTGCATATTGCAAACATGATATGTGAAGATGAATATATTTCGATAACTACTTCCTCGTCTAGCAATGCAAATTATGTTCAATTCGGCCACGTTTGTCTAAAAATCTATCCTTCGTTATGCACATTCAAATGTACGCAGGGAAACAATTGACCAAATCTGTTACATCTATCGCCCATTCATATATAATGTAATAATTCAGTCTATGATTTGATCATTCGAAGGAGGGTTAAAGGAACAATTTTACAGAGGTAAAGCAGGTCTCCGTTTTTGAACAATTACCCCCTCAACATACTTTACATACAATTATTTATCAATTATACGTTATACAAGTATTAAATAATTATAACATTCATTTTCCATTAATTTCAAGTTAATTTTGCTTTTTAATTATATTAATCATATAAACTATCATAATCATTCAATTCTTAAACTTTTCGTATTTCTGTATTCATTATCATAATATTTAATATTAAAACATTTCATATTTCCTATTAAACACAATTTTATATCCACTTTCTGTTCCAGTTTCCGAAAATTATTTCATTCATTTTTCATATTTTGCTCATTCTTAAAATACTTAAATTTTTTTAAACAATAATTCAAAATATAAATATTAATACAGTAATTTTAATAACTTTCCTTAAATAAAATAACTACAGATCTTTAAATTCGTTATTTAGTTTTATTAAACGTAATTATGAAAAATTAAATCTTTTCATATCATAAAATTTTAATAATTTTCATTAAATAATATTGAAGTTTTAAAATACAATATAATAAGAAAAGAGCACTGCATGTCAAAGTTCAAAAAATTAATAACGATTAGCACTTTCTATATGATTATGTTTCTAACTGCACTAATTAAAACCTTACTTTATTCATAGCATACGTGATGTAAAATTTTAAAATATATAGTGCTATTTGGGGATTTTTTTTCACTGAAGTGACAGTAATTTAACACATTATGATTGAAGAAAAATAATTATGAAGTTGTATTATGGCAAGTTTATCTCGCACAAACTTGAAGAACATTCTTTAAACAGAGATTAACGATCTTCAAATGTTCCGGAACGTTCCTTGAAAGCACTTATTAAATCACTTTTAATATAAAGACTTTGCTGGACTAATTTTCAAATTGGTGTGGGAGAACGATGATAGGAATTTTTTTCACCACATAATTTTATTTCTCAAGGAATAATTTCTTAGAGCATATATTCTTGTTTTACACTTTACTATAGGTGCGACACGTACCCCACAATTTTATATACAACGTTTTACATTTCGAGATAATAGATGATGAAGCGAAGCAAAGAGACACGAGCTAGCAGGGAAAGAAACAGTAGAAAAGTCACTGTGCATTTCCACAAAGGGGTATTTATAAGACTTGAATCCTTTGTTTAAACTTTGAACAGCGATTGGACAAGAGCTTATGGCATAGTAGATCACATAATGAGAATTTATTTTCAAGTAACGCAATTTGATTCCAGAATATTAGTAATTTTATGACGCGAAGGAAATGTAGCCAAAACAAAGTGAGAAAATAAAAGGACTATTGTTAAATTAAAGTTAATAATTTTGAGTTACACATTATATACATAATATATATATACTTATATATTATATTGTTAGGTACTTTCTTTAAAACTATTAAACATTCTGCACTTATTCAAAAAATCTTTTATTCGCGCCTTATTTACGTATCATTTAAATGGTACAACTAAAAGTACAAAATTACTATGCGCGGTTCATAAAATATTATCGTTGAACTCGGCTTCCATCATTATGCTCTCTCGTTGCCACTCGGGGAAATATATATTGAAAAAAAAACCAATGCGTTGCGTTTACAATATATATATATATATATATACATGTTAACTACAGAAATTATCTTCTCGGAAAATCCAGAGTAAAAGCTTTGTGTAATTCGAAAACTATTGTAACACACAGATTTTATTGTTCTTTTAAAGATACATTTTAGTAAAACCTTTTATTTAAATTAATTATTGCCGATTCTTTGGAAAAAAGCTGAGTTTTCAAAGGGTATTAGCCTTTCTCGATATAAACACCAACAATTAAGGAAATCTTAATCGTGTTTCGTCTTCCCAGTCTATTTGAGTGAAGTTTCGGTTTAACAGAATCTAATTTAATATTTTAATTAAATTAATTCAAGTCAGTTTTTTCCCAAGTAGACGAGGAAAATACCCCGACACGATTCCGACTCCTTAGTAAAATAGTGTAAAAATATTGGATAATGCACCTTAATATACTATGAAAAATGTGCGAATAATCTAATATTAAAAATTATTTGAAACTATAAACCTAAATAACTTATTTGATAAATATTTTTACAATAAAAGGAAATTATAAAAATTTTAGAATTAAAATTTAGTCCTATGAAACATAAAAGTATAAAAATAGCTTCAAAAATTCAAGTTAAGGCTTGAAAATATTATATGCTTAGTTTCTGAATTTCCTAATTTTCGAGTATCAAGAATTAAAAAATCTAAAGAACAAAAATTCTAGAGCATAAAGACTCGAGATTTTTACATGAATCTAGAAGTTTTTCGCAGCTGGGTAATCAAACATAACCTTTTTTACGAACAGTTGTCCAAAAGTTATTTAGTTACATCGTCTTTTAAAAACGTCCTATATATAGTGCGACAGTTAAAAAACAATAAGCATTTATTTTTTAATATTTTTTATCATTTGTATATTTGCTGGAATAGCACTTTTAGTCTCTTTCTGAGATTTTCTTTTCCTTTGCATGTGATGCAAGAAATCCATTGAATATTCTATGTGTCAGCCTTTGCCGCTAAGCTTTGTTTTTAAAAGAAAAGCAGTTCTTTCTTTTAATTGAAGCTGTCATGCTATTATGATGAACTAGAATTAACAGAGGAAAAGACTGAAAGAGCATTCGTGGGATAACCGCGAAATATCGTGGCCGTAAAATGAAAATAACAATTCTAAAATAAGACTCCATCAGTGGTCGAATGTTGAAAAGCGCAGAATAATGTTTTAACCATTCGGCCAAGGTATTAGTAGTGAGATCCGTGTTCGAACTTAGACAAAGCACTGTTCGCAAGGCGGTATTTTGTGGTTTTTCCTATTTGTAACTTAAAAAGATTCAATTTTCATTAGAAACTCCTAACCGAAAGCACGTATGCTGCGCCATACCCAAAATAAACATTATCCAAAAAAGGTCTGCTATTTACAAAATAGTCATACAAATAATAAACGGGAGGTTAAACTAGCTGCTGTATTATAACTTTTAAAGTTGATACTTGTGTTTTATAAAGCTGCTCATTCTGGCAATATGATAAAAAGTGTCGCTGGAAGAAATTCAAATATCCATGTAAATGAAAAGTATTTTGAAAACATGCAGAGATTTTCTTCTTTAACGCTGAGTATGTAGTAAAGTTACTCATTTTTAATTTTAAAAGATTTATTTGACGTCCACATTTCTTGCGAATATATACTGTCTGTCGGATACCGATTTCAAATCTCCGCAATAAATCGATAATCCTAGAACTCAAAACTCAAATAATGTACAGAGGATTAACACAAACTCATTTTATTCTTTGTAACATTAATAATTACACGTATATATTTTAAGCATCTAACTACGAATATAAGAAGATAATTTTCTTTAAATTCAAAACATCAGAATGCACTTTTCAGTTACCATACTCAGAATTACAAAGTTACAAACGATAAACACGTAAAGTTATACTGACAAAAGTGCGCGCGTATAAACAGTAAAGTTACACTGGCAACAATTTTACGCGTGCATAAATTTAACACTGAGTTTTCTACAACAGTACAGGGGGGCGATATTACCTGTATTGTTTACAAAAATTGTCGTTTGGCCTACTTCTGAAATCCACAAAACATGTATAAGACCTGAGCCTAGATCTAACCTGAAATCTTGAGGGGTAATTCAAAGTTTGTTTGGGGAAAGATTGCTTTTCATTTTACGTTTTCGCCTGAATTTTAAAGGAAAAGCATTAAATTGTAAACTCAAAGAATTTATTTTTTTTAATATATTTTTCTCCGAGTGGCAACGAGAGAGTATTATGATGGAAGCCTAGGTGAGCGATAATATTTTATGAAGCGCACATAGTAATTTTGCATTTTTAGTTGTACCATTGCAATGATACGTAAATAAGGCGCAAATAAAAGATTTATGCTTTAGTGTACAATCGGGTGTCTCTTCTATTAGCGACAAATGTTGTTCAGTTTTGGCAATGAAACCCCATTTCTGGTTACCATGATAGTTTTAACTTTTTTTTAGCTTCCTGGTTTTTTTTAAGTGAAAATAAATCGATGTTTACATGGACAAAATGAGGGCAGTGCGCAATGCCCTGATTGTGCAATTCTGGGATGTTTTTTTTAATGAAAATAGATCGATGTGCACATAGATACCGAAGTTTGTGCAATTCTTTGACTTCCTATTTTGATTTTGTGTAGAAGCCATCTTGAAATCGTACCTTCCGGCGCCGATCTTGGCGTCAAAAAAGGAATCACCAAAGAAACAAGTGGCACCCAATTCTAAATTTTTACCAAGACTTATTGCATAAGTGCAGAATGTTTAATAGTTTTAAAGAATATACCTAACATCTCAGAAGCGGGATTAACAAGTATTATTACCAAGGATTTAATAACATATTGCCTTAATGTACGTCAAGCCTAAATTTGCGGAAGCTCGCAAAAACGAAAGTAGAAAGGTACGTGCATTTATAAACTGTTTATATTATGCCTACATATTAAGCGAAAGAACTAGTATAATTATGGTATTATTGTTTGAAGTTTGAAAGTCTAAGATGGTTAATTTGGCAAATAACAAGAAATATGACTCAAAGGAACTTGCCTTGGAACTTGACGTAGATGTTCCTTCTCATATTAAAATTGTAGACTTAAGGGATATGCTTTTGAATAGTAAGAACTATGACGAAGAGTTTACTAAACAAATGCTAGAAATAAGTTATAAATTATAAATGAATAATTATAAATGATCGTTTAAACAGGGAAAGGTTGGAAATTTTAGGAAAAGTTGAAAGTAGAAGCGGGAATCAGAAGTAGCAATGTAAATGATTCTGTTTCTTCTAATGTTAGTAAAAGTAATTTTTGTGATATGAGTAAATTAATCCATAAGTATGAATTGACTGAAAGTGATATAAGTTTTTATTTAGTCTTATTTGAGCGGCAGGCACGACGTAGTGAGTTGGAAGAACAAAATTGGGTTTCTCAGCTGTTGGGTCTATTGCCTTATGAAATAACTCAATTAATTGCCCGTGAATCAGAAGGAAAAGCTAACGACTATAATAAGCACGTTAAACAACTGCTATTGAGAAACTTTAAGCCCTGAACAGTTTTGGCAAAAGTTCGTTGATCATATTAAAATGTTGCGTAATAGGTGGATGGACTTCACGTTTGAATTAAAAAATTATTTTGAAGAGTGGCTTGCTGGATTAAATGCAACAGATTTTGACTCTTTAAAACAGCTTATTATTGCAGACAAATTAAATATAAAGGTCCCGTCGCTATACGAGATCATTTCATTGCTGATTGGTCTAAATTCATTAATCCTAAAGAGTTGGCTGAAAAACTAGATGAATATGAAAATATTCGGGCAGAGATGAAAGTACTTCAAGTAGAAAATAAAACTTTTAGGCATAATCTTAAGCCTAAATTTGGTTCTAAATTTTATGAGGCATCATATAATCAGTATTCAAGACCAAGAAATGTTGAAGATTCTATGCAGACAGAAAGTAATTTCAAAGTGGGGTTTAAAAACAGTTCTGATAATAAATACCATTTGGGAGATAAACTTTATAAAATAGACGAAAGGAAAAGAGAATATAATTCTGGTATCCGCATTGAAAAGAGTGAGCCGAAATGCTTCAGTTGCAATGATTATGGACATATAGGGACGGATTTTCCTCAACCTAAAAAAGAAATTATTTGCAGGAAATGTAATGAAAGGGGTCATACTTTTAAAAAGTGTACGTTTAAGAGTTCAGACTTAACAAGTATTAAAAGTAATTTATCCGTGAACCAGAACTCAGGTGTTTCACCAATTGTATATTTAAAATATGCTCGCATCAATAATGGAGAAGAAATTACTGCAATCATAAATACGGGTTCCAGTTCGTGTTTATTGAAGCAGTTTGTGGCCAGGAAACTGAATCTTATTATTAAACCTGATGTGGAGGAATTGTTTGGCTTTGGAAACCAGAGTAAACCAGCCGCTAGAACACTGGGTAAAGTAACTGTTAATTTAGAGATTGATAATGTGGAAGGAAAGGACACTACAGTTCTGATTGTAGGAGATGAAACGCAAGCATGCGACTCAATAGTTGATTGAACATGGATTGATTTATCCCTTACTGCATACGCCAAGATAGGTAATACCTTGCGCATACGCTACGCTAATGATTGTCCATTTTCACAGTCACAAAATGACATCAACACTCCGCGAATTAAATTGAAAGCTTCCCAAGAAATTGAAATCGAAAGTAATACGGTTAATTTCGTGAAAATTAAAACTGATGAAATAAATAACGGTTATGTTTCAATAAGTGGACCAGAAGATGAGTTGGGGTCATTATTGGAAGTAATACATGGACATACAGTGATATCAGTCAGTAACTACAGTGATCGCAAACAAATTTTGAAAGAGAATCAGTGTATCGGTAGAGCAGGAGTAGCAGAATTAGTTGAATCAAGTCCAGATCAAGAAACTAAATATTCAAGGAAATAAGGATAATAACAAAGGAAATAATGATAATAAATGAAATTAAAAAGTTTAAGAGACCGATTACTTTCGAAGAAATTAAAGTTAACAATATTATACCAGAGAGAAAACATGAAGCTTTAGAATTGATAAATGAGTATCAAGATCGTTTTGCATTAAATATGGAGGAATTAGGGTGTATAAGCTTAACAAAGATGGATATGAAAGAAATTGAAGGGAGTAAGCCTATTTGCATGAAGTCATATGAAACCAATGCCGAGGAGCGTGCTTCTATAAAAAAATAATAAATTAATGGAATAAATATGGAATTGTTACTGAAACAAGATCTCCGTATGCTAGCCCAGTTTTACTCGTAAGGAAAGGACAGATGAACTACGATTAGTGGTAGATTACAGAAAGTTGAATTTGCAAACTGTTAAAGATAAATTTCCGCTTTCTAGGATAGATGATCTTCTTGAATGTCTTAGCGAATGTAAAGTTTTCATTCCAATCGACTTAGCTCAGGGATATCTACAGGTTCCTTTAACTGAAGAAGCGAAACTGAAAACAGCTTTCATCACTCCACATGATACTGATCAGTTTGAATGTATGATCTTTGAGTTAGCTAACGCTTCTGCAGAATTCCAGAGACTTATGAATCACGTTTTAGGTCCATTGCTTAATAAAAAAGTATTATGCTACTTGGACGACATATCAATTCCGTCTAAATCTTGGAAAGAAATGATGGAAAAACTTAGAAAAGTATTTGATAGATTGAGAGAAACAAAGCTGACATTGAAACTGACAAAATGCGAATTTGGAAAAAATAAGTTGGGATTTCTAATAAAATCGAATGGTATGCAACCTGGTCCAAGGAAGGTACGAGCCATATTAAACTTTCCTAAACCAACCAATGAACATGAAGTTAAACAATTTTTAGGTCTTACAAGTTTTTTTAGGAGGTTTGTACCGAAATATGCAGAGAAAGCTGAGCCGTTAACGAGACAGATGAGGACGGATGAAACATTTTATTGGAATGGCGATCAGCAAGAAGCATTCAGTACTCTAAAAGACCATTTAACTAACGAACCAGAACTAGCGTTATATAATCCGGAAGCAGAAACTAAAGTGCACACAGACGAGAGCAGCAAAGGGCTGTCAGGAATGCTGTTGCAAAAAGGTGAAGATTAAAAAGTGGCATTTAATTTATTGTGTAAGTAAAGGAAATAACAGAACAGAAAAGAATTATCGTTCAAGCAAATTAGAATTAATGGTTATAGTTTGGACTTTGACACGATTTCGACAATTTTTGATTGGAATACTATTTACGATAATTACAGACTGCCAAGCTTTAGTTTATTTAAACGCGAAGAAAATTTCAAATCCTCAGATAGTGAGGTGGATTAATCTGATCCAGGAATACAATCTTGAAATAAAGCACAGACAAGGTAAAAAAATGAGTCACGTAGATGCATTGAGCCGATCGCTAGTTGATCAGCCAGAAGAAACTTTAGACACTATAATTGAGAACAACTTGGAAATTTGTTTAACGCTAACGATAGATGAAAAAATGTCCCAAAAGATCGTGAAATTTTACTGCAATACCAGATCCAGAATTACGCAAATTAATAGACATTTTAAAGAAAAAGATGAATGATAGAACGAATGCATAGAAGTATGTAACTGAAAATTACGTCTTGAAGAATAATCGATTGTTTCGTAAAGATCAGGAAAAGGAGAAATTGTTATACGTTCTACCTTAAGTCGGTGAGAAAAGGTATTGCAGTAAAATTTCACGATCTTTTGGGACATTTTTCAGCAGATAGAACTGTTGCCAAAATCAAGGAATGTCTTATACGTCACATTTCGACGTGTTTCGGATGTCTAGTAAATAAACTGTCTAGTGGTAAGAAACAAGGAGTACTATAGCATCTAATTAGACCTGGTAGAAGACCTTTTGCAATCATACATGTAGATCATTTAGGACCATTCGTAAAAAGTTTAAGATGAAAAACAGAATTATTTGTAATAACTGATAATTTTACAAGATTTACACCCTTATATCCTACGAAAAGTCTGCAAACAAGTATATGTTAGCTGCATTGAAAAGTTTTGCAGTTGATTTTTGGTTACCAGAAAAAATCATCAGCGATAGAGGAACATTTTTCACAGCAAAGGAATTTCGAGAGTACTGCCAAAATAATGGAATCAGTCATACGTTCAATTCAACTCAAAATCCAAGTGGTAATGGAATGGTGGAAAGAGCAAATCGAATCATTTTGGCTACGATTAAAACGAATATGAAAAATCCGAATCATAGGGACTGGGACAAAAATATTAAGGAATGCGAAAGAAATTTAAACAATAGGATAAGTAAGACTACAAATAAAACTCTTTTCAAAATGCTTCACGGTTATTCAGCAAAATTCAACGACGGGTTGATGAGGATGATTAGAGACGAAGACGCAAATGAATGGGGGAATCCAGAAATCTTACAGAATGAAGCTAGAAAGGGAATTCAAGATACGCAGTTGAAAATTATGACAAGAAGAAAAGCAATTCTTTAACATTCGAACAAGGAGAAATAATAGTTATGAGAAGAGTATCTAAATCAACAGCAGAATCAACCAAAACACAATCAAAATATCGAGGACCTTTGGTAGTTACAGACGTTTTACCAAGCGATACCTATAGAATGACTCAATTAGAAGAGAAGGTAACAGGACGTTATTTTAGTATGACAGCTCAATTGAAATCATGGCAGTGTCAAGCTGGATGGACGATGATGATGTTGCTGACATTAGTGTTGCTGATAATGATAACAACACGCTGCATATTACTAAAACTAAGACACGGAAAATAATAGAAGAGGACGATGAATCTATATGACAGTTCGAACTATAAATTTTAATATTATAGATTTAAATTTTTTAAATTCTTAATGTTCCGAGGTCGTAATCAGTCAGGATGCCCGAATGTAAACGCAACGCATTGATTTTTTTAAATATATTTTTCTCCGAGTGGCAAAGAGAGAGTATTATGACGGAAGCCGATTTGAACGGTAATATTTTATGAAGCGCGCATAGTAATTTTGTATTTTTAGTTGTACCATTTCAATGATATGTAAATAAGACGCGAATAAAAGAATTTATTGTATAAGTGCAGAATGTTTAATAGTTTTAAAGAAAATACCCAACAAAAGTTATTTGAATATGGTAAGTAATTTAAGAACTGTAAAAAAATCTTAAAATTATGAGAAAATGTGCAAAGCTTAAGTGGATTTACTTAACATTCACGAAATCTAAGAAAATCTCCAGAAATTCGTAAAAATTATAGAGGAAATTTGAGAAGCTATAAACTTGTTACCGTTTTAGAACCCCAAATTTTAGTGTTACATTACTGAGCAGTTTAATAATTTTGCAAAAAATAGGAAAAGCAAGCAAATAAATTACCAAAAAGGAAGAAATTGGTCACTGTATAGAATGTCTTTGTAGTACCAGCTTTCTATACAGTACGTGAGTTTCACCCCCACCCCCGGGTGACATATATATTAAAGAGAGTAAAATTTGTAGAAATACTGAAGCATTTTTTACGAAAATACATTCATGAAATGAACAATTTTAATGGAAGATTAAATTTAGCAATAATCTTTTGAAAACAGAAATATGTTGATATCACAGAAAATTTGGTGGCCATCATATAATCATTATTTGGAATAATTTCAGCATTAATAATGGAAAAGGTTGAGACGAAATGAAGGTTATCAAAATGTGATTCAGAAGCACGATGCTTGACAAAATGGCACAGATCGACTGGCTGAATGCAAGACTATCAGAAATCTTTGATTTGTGAAAAATTGCAATATCTGTAAAACTCAGGAAATCGAAGTATGAAATGAACAATGCCTGCACGCAATGGCTTCTTGTTAACAGGAAATATCTTATATGGCACTTCCTCTAATATACCGTCGTTACAAGAGCGTAATGCATATAAGGAACATCCGCTATGCAGTGCCCTACTTAAAGGCTGTCGTTGCACTGATTACAAATGCAATGTGATGATTTCTATTCACACTTATCACAAGACAACTTGTCGTTTGCTTCAGGGATAAAATTTTTGTTAACTTTTATAGTTTCCTTATAAATTAGTAGTTTTGTTCCCGTTGAGATTTCCATCTCAATACACTGTAACAACGGCAGCCTTTTAATAAACTGCAAGATTTATATTACCTGAAATAAATGTATCACGTCGTATAACTGTCGAGATTTGACCTTCCAAAAATTCTAACAAATCGCGAACTTTGCCTATATTGTTGGACAACCCATATCAACAGCTGCAATTATAAACTTCCATAGTGTATTCTATGTTTGCTTTCAGACTATATCCTTCTACTACTTATATTAAATGTAAGCAGTAGAAGTGCGAATTATTTTGTATAAATTTAATTATAATTTCAGTATTTTATTACCTCCGTTGATTTTGTAAAATATACAGTAGGCTACAGTCTGATTGGTGCTCTTGAGGAAGACATAGCTATTGACCAGAAAACGAAATTAAATCTATTTTTATTTCTTCCAAGGATTATTTGCTCGCAATTCCATGTAATATGAAGAGCGCCGCTCAGATAAAGATGAAAGAATATTTAAATATTAAAACAGGAAGCTTCTGGATTCAAGCCAAAGGATCTGAATTAGGTTCTCAAATGTTTTAACTGAGAGTTTACTGGTCATTTTATACCGGTGTTATAAAATGAGTGTGCCCATTACCTATTTAAAATTATGACTTCTGGATACAAGAAACAAAATAACTCATTATAAAGTCGTACTGCGCTGTAGTTTTGGTGAAACATGTTGTACGATAGAATTTTGTTGAAATAGTTGAATGAAACCTGCTTCTCAATATTTTTTGGAAGCTTAACTCTCTCACTTTGTGTTGTTGAGCCTCCTCGTGTATGCAACAAACCTTGAAATTTCTCATATATAAAATCGCAAACTGTTTTATAATATTCACTGTGCTTATCAAAAATTTAAAACAAAAACCTGCAGTTTGGCTGATCAAAAAACTGCGTAACTGGATTGAAGAAATTTGAAATTTTCGAAGAATACTGAAAGATCAGTTAATGATAAGTTAAACACAACCATATCTTTTTATTCGAATTGACCGAATAAATGTAACACTTGTTGCAATTAAATTCATAAAGTTCGACTTGCTTTGGTAGCATAAACTAATATCAAACTCCTAATAAATGAATTATAGCTATGTCTGGACACAACTACAAAGTTTTACGAAGGTTTTAAAACAAACTTTTTATTAAATCACAGCCTTGAACATAAATGCACGACTCATGCTTACAAATCAGCCAACAACTTGTGGCTATGTTGTACAGACATTAGGTATTTTTTGGAAGCAGAAGAGATGAAAAATCAGCAATACCCTCGCCGGGACTCGAACCACGGACCTCTCGGATACGCGTCGAGCGTACTGACCAGAAGGCATGCGAAGGCGGGAGAAATACCTTTTATGCTACCCCTTTTTAAAGGGTGACTGGAGATTAGGGTACCCAATCGCCAAATCCTGGTGGTGGAGAATCATCATCCACCACCTTTCTTGATGGAAAATGTAATAAACAGAAAGTATAATGATATGGGGTCCTTTGTTGCTTATAAATGGCAGCAATTTAGTTCCGAAGAATGTTTGAAACATTTACAATATATCCGCTAGATGTTATTTTAAATTTAAAAAAGAAAAAAACAAATAAGTTCTTAGATAGATCCAAAAAGTTTCTGGCCTCAGATACAAAAAATTGTTTGGCAATTGATTATTTTTTCAGACATGTAGTGACAATACTAAATGATTAAACCAAAAATTTCTGTTGAGAAATCGTATGCATTCATTTCTGACTATCTACTGAATGAAATGATGCGCTAGTTTGTTCTGAGTGTTTAAAACTGAGTATCGTTCAGTAATTAAGTTTTTGACTGAAGGATGTTTTAACTCCATAAAAATAAACAAAACAAAGCTTGAATCATGTGTATGCTGATGCCACACTATCCTACTCTACAGTGAAAGAATGTGTAAAGCAGTTTCACATGGGCTGAGAGTTCATTGAAGATGATTGTATATTGGAGGAAATATTGAGTGATAGGAGATTAAACGTTAACGAGATAGCAGCAAAACTGGATATATCTAAAACAAATGTTTTGAGCATTTTGCATAAGCATCTTCATATGAACAAAGTTCCTGCAAGACTGCTCTCCCAGCTTCTTTCAGAAACTCATAAACAACTACTTGAGTTTATGGATCGGCCCAGATTTAACTACGATTAGTATTTATTATCCAAACAGAAACCTGATTTTTCTGGAGAGATATTTAATGATGGCATGAAAAAAGCAGTTATGGAACATTTTGTCTTCATGTGAATAGTATGTCGAGATACAAGAGGGTAATATCAAAAAATACATTATTAAAATTTCCTCTACTTTTTAGACATGTATTAGGCCAGAAACTATTGGATCTACCTTCATATGAAGATTTTTCTGAAATGCTAATGATAGGCATCATTTTAACTTCAGAAAAGTTCTTTACGGTAGCAAGAATCCTCCAAAACAGCGGTTTTTAACTTTTTGACAATCGTGTACCATCTAAACAAAAACTGAAAAACTATAGTACCACCACTATGTTTCGCAATGATTATTTTTTAGTTTCTCAACATTTTTTAAAATATATTTTGCTATTTACACAACCTATTGGCTATTTATATTAAATATACACACATAAAAATATTAGATTAAAATTTGGTTACAGTTTTAATCATCAAAATTTAAGTTATAATTCTTTAATTCTAAAATTTAGGCCTTCAGTCAGAGATTATTTTTTTTATGTTTGGTCTTATTTCATCTAGTTTTAACTGTAAATTAGGATCCACTTTTAGTTTTTTCTGTATTTTTCAAATGTAACATGGAAACGTATCCTTGTTCACACAAATAGGTTGTGCAAAAAGGCAGTAAAAATTTAATAGCCTTATTTGAATTGTCTTTAAATTCTTTTTTCTGTTCAACCAAAAGTTGACAAGTTGTTATTTTTGAACTCTTCAGTTCAGAAAGCACTCTTCACTTCACTCTTCAGTTCAAAAATAACACACTTGATTTCGATCACAGGAAATTTCTATCAATTGTTCATTTTCTTCACGAGATAAATTTCAGGTACATTCGAACAAAATGGACTTCTTATCCAATTTTCTTTTTTATTACTCTTGGGAAAATACATGTTGAAATTATTTATCCATGCAACAGTCATTTTTAATGTTGGATGCTAATTCTTCTTTTATTTTCAAATTATTTTCAGTTAGAAAGCTTTCTAAAAGTGACAAAAAGCTTAAAATATTATTATCCAATTCTTTGATTATTAGCTCGTGTTTTTTTATAATTGCATTTATTTTATGTCTCGTGGTAAGCAAATTAACACTTTCCCTTGTAATCCTAAATTTAATTCATTTAACTTCCCAAAAATATCAGCTAAATACGCTAAACGCGCCAACCATAATTCGATAAATAAATAATTTTCCATTTCAAATTTTGAATCACAGAAGACGATTTAAAACTTTGTCTCTTTTTAAAACCTACCTTACTTCAAAATGTAACAAAAGTGTTTCATGTTCAATGCCCATCTCTTGCCATAAAATCGTAAATATTCTTGAATTTAAAGCTCAGCCTTAAATAAAATAATTTCACAGCTTGATTCTAAAGATTTTCAGGTTTTCGGGGATTCTTTTGGCTACTAAAGATTCACGATGAATGGAACAGTGAATAAATTTAGTTTCAGATGCGACTTTCTTTATTTGAGAAATAACACCGGAATGTTTTCCTATTAAAGCTCAAGTTCCTTCACTACATACGGCAATGCAGTTATTCCAAGGAATATCATTCTCAGACATAAAACTCTCAATTACTTTGCAAATTTTATTTGCAGTTGCTCCATCATGAACAGATTCACAAAATAAATACTCTTCGGCAATTCGTTTATCTTTGTCGAAACGTATGTAAACTAATAACTGAACAAAGTTCGTTACATCAGTACTTTCATCCAAATGCAATGTTGAAATACTCTCTGCATTTCATTTTTTGAATAAGTGTCGCTTTTATGTATTTCGCCATTTCATGAATTCGTCGATTTACTGTATCATTTGATCATGGAATATTATTAAGTTCATTAGCCGCATTTTCGTTGAATAATGTTAAAACGATAACTTTAGCTGCTGTTAATATAAGGTTTTCTCCAACAGTGTGAGCCTGCCCAGTCTTGGCTTACTAGGTAACTAGCTTCCAAAGTTTTTTCCCTTGAAATAACAAAACTTTTCATTGCTTGTCTACTATATTTGAACTCCTATAATTTCTTCTTAAAATATTCTTCAGATTTATTCTTTAAACTGGCATGCTTAGGTTCAAGATGTCTTTTAAGAAATAATGTTTTCATCACTGATTGGATAACTGTTCACTGCAAACAGCACATTGAGGTTGAGGGTCCATTTCATCTCCATTTCAAGTAAACTCAAATGATAAAAAACTGTCATTACATTTACTATTAACAATTTTTCTTTTCGTTTCAGTATTCTTAGTGCTAGTAGATTGTCCTGGATCTGTCACCTGTGAATCATCACTTTTTCGCTTAGTCAATCCTAGCCATTTTTTCATTTTGAAAATCTAAGTTTGTTTTATTATTTTTCACAAATATTTAAATGCACAGTACGTTACGAGGCCTTCAAAAATAAACGACGATTTCCTCAAATCGCATAGAAAAAAAAAGGAATACAACGAAACAAGAAGACAAAATACCTGCTGTTAGAGCAAATCCACGTAAAAAATTATTCTGATTGAAAATTGAGCAAAATTGTAGCGACCTGGAAATGGTAGCGACATAAAGAGTAGACATGCTAATAAATCGATCAACTCTAAAAGAATTAATGAGATACTATTATCTTTTTATATGAACTTATTGTTATTTCCTGTTAAGTACAACATCCATTTCTATTACTCTTTTTGAAAACATTATCTATGACAAATTTTGTTATGTAAATGGCTAAAAGAATATTTGTGAAAATAAAAACAGATTATTTTGGCAAAGTCTATGAGCGCTACTTGATCTTGAATAATTAACGAATAAATTAACGAGTGTTAGCGAAAAAATTTAAACAGGATGTTGAGGTATTTAATTTTTAAATTTATTATTTTAAAATGCTTTGTTCTTTACGTACACCTATTTTTCTGTTGCGTACTACCAGTGGTACGCATACCAACGACTGAGAATCGCTGATCTGAAACATTTACTACAGCTCTATAGGCTGTCAGTTTAACTTATTGTAAACGCTCGGAAGAAATTATTTTGGTATAGCTGCTATTACACGAATGAAATATTAAAACATTTAAGGTCAACGTATGCAGTGAGGTTAAACAAAATTGAAAGAGAAAGTTACAGAAGTATGGAAAAATTTAAGATAAGGCTAATAAATAAGCATATCAGCGAAGCGAACAGGCAGAACTATTGAAAGAGAACTAGGAGATCGTTTAGAATATGGTACAATAGGACATGCGTATAAACGCAGCCTGATTATGAAGTAAAGTTGTTGAAAAACCATAAAGCACAAGAGCAATATACATCAGCATTTAGACGAAGCTATTGCATAGTACACATAGATTTAAACTATACCAAACTGCCGTCGAAATATTATGCGTTCCACAGATACAGCCCCATAGTCCGTGTGCGGACCGAAGTCGAATTACAGGAAAGTTTGGAAAAAGTCAAAAAGTGACTACGTTGCCAAATGATTTAGAATCGCACACTGCGTCACGTTATGAGCATTTCAACCGATAGAAAACATCGTGAACGGCATTTTAAACGACAAGAAAAGCTGTGCAAAAGTTTAATAGTCGTTTAGAGTAAGTACTGAGGTAGAGGATACTGTTGTTTATTAGGCAGAAGATAGAAAACTGGCCTCGTACATTAGTTTTCAACTAACATATGTTAACAAAATTCGCAAGAGTTATTGGGGTCGGAAAAAAAAAAAGATGGGTGGCTAATTCTCTCATTTTGGATCGAATTTTGCGAATTTCCAGAAATCGGCCTGGTACAATGTTGAATACAGACAGCATGCTCATGATTGATATTTTTCTTCGTCATACAGAGGAAAAAATAAAAATGTTTTACAAAACTTTAAGATTGATCATATAATCATCTCTAGATGCCTGATATCCGTGTTCAATCCTTCCTTTAATCTGTCAGTAATAAACCATTGAATGACACTATGAAAGTTCAACGGATGGCAAAATGTGAACATTTGCACACACCTTCGGAAAAGATAAAGCGTCTGAAAATTGAAAAGATACGTAAATGAAATAAGATGGGTAGGATAAAGGTTACACTAAATTGTGAAACCATTTAAGAAATTCGGTATTTCAGACGGATTCAATGGTTACAGAAACTGGGCTACATTGATATAAATTCGACATGAGTTTCGATAAGGATGCACTATACGAGAGCCTGTTGATGATAAACTGAACCACAGCTCCGAAAAAGGGGATGACAGACGCTCATAATTATACTTTGTATTATAATGAAAAATATGTATTCTCTCTCTCCTTTCTGCTTGCATTCGTAGTGTAATGGTTAGCCCACTCGGCGCGTATTCGAGAGGTCCAGCTTCGAGTCTCGGCGAGGGCATTGCTAATTTTTCATATCTTCTGCTTCAAAATAACCTAATGTCTCTACAACTTTGGTTATCGTCCATTAAAACAAAGGTAGGACCAACTGCTGCAGCGTACAATCTCACAATGGGTTCTAGGACTTCATCTCGATACCGAACAGCCGTCAAAGAACCCCGTTGAAAGGTGTGCAGGTTAGTGCGGTATCCTAATGAAATCCCTGCTCACACCATAATGATTCCGCCTCGGAATGCGTGATGTTCGGTGATGTTTTGGGACTGATTGCGTGTTCGTTGTTCACGCCATATCCTTATACGCTTGTCATCTGGCTCCAGAGCAAATCTTGACTCATCAGTAAACATGATATTGCCCCAATCAGACGCATTACAACTGACATGTTCCCGGCACCACTGTAATCGTGCCCCTCTTGATTAGACGGATAGACGAACACAAACTGGAGGTACCGTGCGTACAGTCCACTCATATGTAATCTTCGGCAAACAGTAGTTGCAGATATCGCCTTACCAATGGACGCTGTAACCATAAATGTCACACGTATGGAGGTCGCTCTGCGATTCCGCTTGGCTACAATAGCAATATATCGATCTTCCGCGGGGGTTGTAATCCTTGGACGACCGGCTACGGGCCTTCGGACAACTGTCTGTGCGGTTTGAAATTGTTCGCATAAACGTGAAATTACAGAATGACGAACGCCGAAGAAAAGAGCAACATCTGTGATCGACTGTCTTGCTTCAGTGCGCCCCACAGCACGCCAGCGCTCAGAATCTTCCATTCGTCTAGAATCTTGAATCTTTTGGAAGTGAGTGTAATTTAATGAGCCCTTTGAACATTTTAGTTTCTTTTTGAGTGGCAACAAGTCATTGTAGAAGACACTACTCCTGAACGATCTGACTTTTCAACTGGGTACAACTCCTTTGACCCACAGATAAATAATTTGAATGAACCCTTTGAATATTTTAGTTTTTTTTTTTTTTTTACAAATGATTTGATTGACAACGTTGCAAAGCAGACAAATTTATATGCACAGCATGTTATTAGTACAAAAACTGTTACTGACCATTCTACCTGAAGAAGCTGTAACAGTAGAGGGAAGGAAAACATTTATTGGTGTCATACTGAATATGGAAACTATGCCTATGAATGATATGCAGGAATACTGGTCCAGAGAGTTTCAAACAAAAGTTTCTTTCTATAGGCACATATTCAATCGAGAAAGATATTTTTTCCAATATTTGGGGCATTACATTTAAAAGTATCTTCCTTTTTATAATTTATATGTAAATTTTGCCTTAAAATAAATCACACATGACGTATCCAGGTAGAAAAAAAAATCTGATGTGTACACCACATAACTTCCTTGTACAGAGTATTAAATTATGCGCATTTTTTCTTGCATTTCATTTAAGCATATTGGGTTGAATTAAATCTGCCTCGATAGAGCATAAACCAACAAAAGAATAGATACATTCTTTAAAATTCAATATATTTGTTTACCACAGCGACACTCTGGCGCTCGGTTCACTTAACAGAGCTCCATCTCTTTCATTTTATAACTCAGAATGCACAAAACGTTATATCATCTGATGAATTATGTAATTGTTGTCACATGTTCTATTCAGATACTATATATAAATCTAAAATGAATGTATAAAAGAAATTAAAAACAAACAAAAAAAGTTTTTCGCAGACGATTCAGTATTTCTCACTCAATTCAGTTCTAACTTCACAACAAGGCAAAATATATATATAAAAACTCAAAATATCTATACTAAAAATTACGAAGTAAATCTTAAAGACTTATTTCCTCGAACAAGTTCCAGAATGGGTTAAGCATGATTTAATTCGCAATAATAAAAGAAGACGTTATCTTTGTTCTTGAGAAGTTTAGTTTCTCTAGATTGACAACAAATCCACTATTCTGTTAAGTTTCAAATGTAAACAAATATGACTGCCTTCGTAAAAATAATTAGGCTTAGCCGCACTTAAACAACTTTTAAATTGTTGATAATTCTACAAATATTGCATACAGATTTACTAAAACCTTAACCGGAATATAAGAATAACATAATTCAATCATTTTTAAAGCAAAAATTACGCAATATACCAACATATAAAAATAAAAAATCTGAGCTCACTGAGCCGAGTAGCAAGAGTAGGTATATATATGTGTATATATATATACATACTTTTGGTGCGGCTGATTGCAACCAAAAAGGGAGGTGCACATCTACATGTTACAGCAGTCCTATATACAAAATTTCAACGTTCTGGGGTACTCGTTTTTGAGTTATGCGAGATACATACATACATGCGTATGTACGTACGTACGCACAGACGCCACAAAAAAAAATCTCTTCAGAATCCATTTTAAATCAGTTTTATAATTTTTGGGGTGAAAAAGGTGCTTTTATTCTGTCCTTAGGTACAGATGTTACGCAAAAACATCGTTAAATTGCATTCGATAGCTATCAAAATGGATATTTTCGTTAAAATAGGATACCGGGAATTTTTCGCGATAACAATACTTCCTTTTTACTTCGTACAAGGAAGTAAAAAAGGCCGACCTGTTGAAAGTCTTAGGCGAGAAAAATTCCGAATGCAAAAGGTTAAGGTAAAAACAATATTACCCTTTTACAACAGAACTGCAACCTGAGTTCCGATACGCATATACCTGACTTGATATATTTGCTAAAGGGTGGATGAGCAAGGTCCGTGAGTTGGGATCATTTGGCAATTCCCCTTTTTAATTCATTACAAGTGATGTATGTAACAGTATCAGAATGTAATGTGTTGGAAGACTGAGTAACGCCACTCTCGAAAAATTCTTTTGATACTTTATTTCCGTATTTACATTTTTTCTGTATATTCAATCCCCCACTCATAAAAAAAGCAGTTCTGTATTTCTCATTCTAGTCCCTTATCAACGAAATTCAGCTTTCGTTTTTCATGTCTCGAAAGCACGATGTAAGATTTCTATTAGATTCATATGTAACGTTGTTCTAAGATATGCATCTTGACGTAAAATCGAACTTTATTTATAAATTATATGCAATTTTTTTTTCCGTATTTCAATTCTGTACTTCATATTATGACAAAGTTTAAAAGTTTATAAAAATCGCACGAAGTTTTTTTTTTCTTTGAAATTTTGCATTCAAAATTTTAACTTCACCATGTTAATTTAATTTTATATATATTTAATAACATTGCTCTTTTAATTAAAATTACTTTATTTTTTTTCACAACTTGAAATTTCTATTTAATGTAAATAAAATTCATACTTTTTTTTCTGATTTATTTTGAAAATTTGTATTTTTAAGTATTTTTTACAAAATTTTTCGAAAATATTTTGAATTGTATTCTACGACATTTTTAACATCATCTTAAAGTAGATATATGTCTTACATGAGAAAAATTAGTGATCTTTATTTAAAAAATCCGAAGATCCATGAGAATTTATATTGGCGCCTTTTGAAATTTAAAGTATATGTTACAAGCGATAATAACGTCATACGTGCCACATACATTTGTTATCATCTTTAATGCCATAGATCACTGATTAATCTGTTGAATAGTTTCGGGCTAAGTTCTGAGCCCTATAGCACTCCAAGGTAAATAACCTTTTTAGCTGAGAGCGAATTGCCACAGCGCACCTGTAAATTTTTTCTGTTAAGATAAGAAATGATGAGTTTGATAAAACTGTGATGTAGAATGAAATTGTAGCTTATGGATGAAGACTGCATGCCATACACAATCGAAAGCCTTTTTAAAATCGAGGTAACGTGCAGCAACCCCGTTCTTTTTCTAGAATTCTTGAGCAAAATATTCTATGAGATTAGAACTTGGTGCTGTCTTACGCTGATCAAGAAGGTGCTGTCTTACTCTGATCTTATTTGCTGATATTTAAGCCTAGGTCGAACTACGTACGTTCAGAGATTGCACCGCTTGGCTGCTGGTGAGCGAACATACCTCTTAAGTCGTAGATTCGCATCCATAGCCGCCTGAGATGTCTGATTACCATAGGTACAATCTAAAGCTTACATCTATGAAACAGACTCAGTTTGGGTCAAAAATGCCCATACAAATGTACCCAACAATTTTTACCAGTCTCTCCCTCGAAGTTCCCACTCGAAAGATTTTCATAATGATCGAAAATGTATTGATGATTGCATGTAGCCCTACTTCGAGCAGACACTTCGATCACAAGCATCTAAATCTTAACGAGATTCTAACTCAGACCCATCAACTGTTACCACAAAGCACCATATCAGTCGGAAGCTTGAGGCTGCTACTCAAAAGAAGTTTAAAAGACCGAAGTTAAAATAGATCAAAGCGCATTTCACGTATTATCGTTACTACATGGCGTCTTTTGAGGTGCTCCTTTGTGACCCTCAAGAAGGTTAGCAAAATTTATCAAAGGTGATAAATGCGAACTTCCCGATTAAATTAATCTTCAGGATTTGTCTAAAATACGAAACACATCACTGAAAACTCAATTTAGTGGCAGTTTGCTTTCCATAGACATTTTCGGATTTGGTATTAACTCTGCTACGTCTTAAACTTTTAAATTTAAAAATATCGATATTCTGAGAAATAAGAATATTCAAAATGGCATTTTATATTTTTTTATGTAAATAACCTCATATTCGATCTTAATATTGTCAATAGCGTTAGCAAATAGGATCTGAAATACATATTGCTATTATATTGAAAGAAATTGGATTTATTATTATACACGATGTATTTTTAAATGTTGACCCCCCAGCCCCCCAAAAATATATTACTAGTGCCGCAAACGTAAATCTTGAATAGGCTTTCGCATGAGTAGACGTTGGCCATCTATCTTATAAGGTGAAACTTGATGAAAGTAGACTTATCTCATGGAGACTTAATGAAAGCGATCTTTTTTTTCTTTTTGGAGTAATTGCACTTTATTTAAGGGTACTAAAGGGGAACTGGAGTTATGCTGCTACACATCTTAAAACAAAACGTAAATTTCAATTTATAGTTTGTTTGCAAAAGGCCTGATTATTTCTAAACTGCAAAACTTAACTTGAAAGCATAATACACGGTAAGAGTTATCATTTTTAGACAATTTGGCAAACAATAAAACACGTTAATAAACTCAGTTTTAATTGAGAATGATTGAAAATAATGCTCATCGTAGCTGACTAATAAATTACGTAGTTAAATCTATGTTCTTAATGTCTAAGTTAAATCTATGGTTTATTACTGTGCATGCAATTGGTATTAGCTCCATGGTTTTTACTGTGCAATTAATAATATATAATTTACATTTTCTAGCGTATTTTTGCAAATAATAGATTCGAGAACGTATTTTCGCATTGTGTTTCCACATTGCAGCAACCTGAATTATGTCAGTTTCAAACACTTTTTTTAGACATAACCCACAATCAGCAACATCTCGAGTTTCTTTATTTTCTAAGACATATTCTTTTTGGAAATTATGAACCTCTTCCTGAGAATTAATACGCATTTTAAAATCGCCTTTATAAAAACAATGAAGTCGTTTTATTTTCGTCCTTACAACTTTTAACTGTATGAAACTTAACTGCGAAACGTCTTACAAAGCTATAGAAGGTAACTTCAAACACAGAAGCGGGATCATTATCGAACGCTGAGCGCCGTCGTAAAGATCGGCCACAGCAATGGCCGCCATCTTCTCCGAATCGAAATCGCCTGCTGGCAGCGACAACTAATGGCGCCTCTTCCGAAATGTCAGCGACGGACGAAAATAACGGTAAGCGCAGTGCAGCGGGCGTTATTAGAACCTCGCTTCGTCTCTTAGCAACAGGAGGGGAACGTAAACCACGTGCACAGACTCGCTCGGTGAGATATCAAACTATGTTGAAATGCTCTTTCGCTAGGATTCTAAGTAATATGAAAGGCAATCGTCTGATCCTCTATTCAATGCACACTTTACCGATAAATATACCTGAACTGATATTTTCAGAATTAAGGAAATCAATCACACTGATATTATTGTGGAATATGAAGCGGTTTCTTTAGTTTATATATTTATATTTCGATTTTTATTACTTTTATGCGACTAGAAAAATAAAAATCCAATAATGTTATTAATATAGAAATTTACTGTGATCATGCCCGAAATCAGTTTTGCAAATCCATGCATTTTTAATTAATTTTCCATTTTATAAATGCACATTGATCATTAGTGTGACAAAGTTATTCATTTAAATTCTTACATCTCTATTTATTTAATCTATACTTCTCAATATTTTGCAACAAGTTTATTACATATTTATGATTAATGTAATAACAGATATTTCTAACCCCTGTACCTCAAATAAAAGACTTTTTCTCAAATTCTCATTTATTTGTATGCTATCGTCTACATCAAAAATTAAATCTAATCATATTTATTAAATACGGTAAAATCTCGGTTCAGGAACTTAACTGACTCCTAAAGAACGTTCGTCAAACGAAATGTTCGTAAACCGAAATAGTTTTTCCTACAGGAATAAATATAAAAATAATTAATATATTCCTGGATCATACATGATTGCTCATAAGACTTCACAAACAATACTTTGCACACAAGTTCCTGAACCAGAACCAACGGAAGTTATTAAATAGCAAGTGACGACGAGTATTAAACAAATGAAATAGACGAAAACTTATTTTAAATTTACTGCACTTATGTAAACAAGAATGTGCAAAAGAGTCCGGCGTTAGTGGAAAATGATGAGGAAGATGTAATTGTTTGGGATTCCCTTCCATAAAGACATCAGAAAACTATCTTAAAGAGGCAACTTTTTTCATCTTTTCTTTGTTTCTAACGACACGAGGTACTCGATCCTGCTTAAGAGTAAATGGACTTCAATTTCACTCAAAATATTTCTAATGTGATTTGTTGTTACCTATGTTTTAAAATGTTTCTGAAGTGTCGTTTGACATTGTCATCGAAACTGCTTATACTGTAAGTTGCTACTGCTTAAGAGTGATAATGTTACCTGAAAATTTTGCATCTTATCCTATATATTTTGCAAAAAATTTCGCGAATTAGAGGAATTAAAATCATTTTTCTTTATCTTCTTCTGAAGACATTTATTCCACAGTCACCTGTTGTTGCTGTTTCTGAGACTGCTGAAGTTCTTTCTTGTTGCGCTCATTTTTATGGTTCTTTAGTAACTTTTTCACTTCTTCATTGCTAACTTCCTAGCCCATGGGTTTGTCTGGAGACACAGTATCATAAATAATGAAAACTAAGTGTTAAAGTGCTAACCTTTTTCTGCAACTCAATCCGACCATAATATCCTTCAGACTGAATTCATGATCTTGTGAGTTACTTGTTGCCAGGCTTTGCTAATGAGAGTTAAGAGATGGAAAATATTAAAATGATGTTTACAGACTCTGTTGAATATTAATTACGTGGCATAGCACCTTAAAATACATTCAAAAACTTGTAGCACTTTTAGTGTTTCGACCAAAGACTTCCAGACTGCAAATCTAACTTAGATGTTAAAATCAAATGGCAGCTCTGCATCTGAGCCAGCCGTCGAAT
The DNA here is from genome assembly GCA_000611955.2 of Stegodyphus mimosarum. Taxonomy (NCBI): domain Eukaryota; kingdom Metazoa; phylum Arthropoda; class Arachnida; order Araneae; family Eresidae; genus Stegodyphus; species Stegodyphus mimosarum. The sequence goes on from KK113751.1 coordinate 193,197, forward strand.
ATCGACTTACATAGTTCCTGCCTGGACAACTGTCATTAAAACCATTTTGGGTTGATTATCGAAGCTCGATTCGGAATTTCTTCATTTATTAAGCTATTGCAATCCATTTTGTGCATAATTCTCAGTGCAGCATCAGCTTTTTAATTATATCGAAATTCCAACTTTGGAGGAATCTCTATCTTATCGGAATGTATTTCTACTCTCAGACTAAATTTTAAATATCTCAGATCAGTTCATCATGATTGAAAATTCTTGTTCTGGTTAATTTACTAAGAGTTTCTAGGCAAATTACTACTTTAATACCACCCCAAATCTCGCTTCTTAGCTTGCGCATCATTTTCCTTTATAGAGAATGCTGTTAAGAATTTCTCCACCTATGGATGCTAAATCCACAGTTGGATAAATATCTGTTGCAGAGACGTGATTCTCAATTTACGAAATAAAACATCAGAACATAAAAACATTGCATTTTATATGTTTTCTTAAAGAAGCACTTTTCTTTAAGGTCATCAGATTTTTTTTTCTTATTTAGAACAAAACGTTCAATTGAAGACTCGCAAATGATTATTCTATATCGATATGTGTTATATATGACTTTCGAAACATCTTTTGTTAATGTTAAAAATGGGCTACTGTTTATAAAAATCAACAGTTATGTGTACTTTAAATATACTATAAATTACATCAATTAGGGATACTACTGATGAATCGAATATCGCAAAGTACATGAAGGTTATCTGCCTAAGGGGAAAGAGGTCCTTAGGGAAGACTGTAATAACTTGCTCAGAAAACTACGAAAACGTCAATGCAACTAGCCCAGTCTCCCGAATTCACAAACTGGAACACGTAAATTTGCAAGCCTTTGCCGATGGTTTTCTGCTGGTGATAGATGGAAGAAAGGGTGTTGAACAAGAACACTATATTATCTTGACATTTTTGCAAAATGGACAAAAGAACATGAACTTCAGATTTCAGCAGCCAACGACAAAAATTCTACAAATTGGCAAAAAGGTAGCCCACCAGTCAGGCTGTGCGATATATTCCTATTAAATGCGTTGCAGTCCTGAAATATTTAGAATATATAATTAATAATCGATTTTCATGCATCCCAAGAATACTAAAAGAATTTAAACAAAATGTAGTTGCACTTAACAATTCAATGCAAAGCACAGCTGCCTTGAACTGGGGAATACAGGTCTACCTCAAAAGAAACAAAACAAATAAAAAAAAAAGTAGTACTAAACTATAACAGAAAGAATCATACTCCGTAGTGCAGCGAATTGAGAATCGAGGCTAACATTACACATGAGAAATTTGACTATTGTTGCTGATGATCTGTATAGGATATAATTGTGACAATGTCAACGTCATCAACATCGGGACTTCAAGTGTTGGTTGAGCTTCCTTCTCTAAAGTTGATGGTTAAGCGAAAAGCCAAAATAGCTATGATAACAAAGTGTCCTATGGATGCAGCCCTACGGAACCTTAATTTGATCCACAAGTATTATGAAACCTGTAATGTAACATCACTGAGTCACCCAACAACTATTGACCTCTAAGATGATATTAGAATACAATATGCAGCTCCAAAGAGATATAATGTCTCATTCTATACGGATGGATCGAGAACTCAAAAAGCACAGACAATGCATTTTGCTCACTAAAAGTAATATACACTTGGAAAAGAAGGCTAAACGAAAGCAGCACAATCTTTCAAAATAAACTTGCCGCATTAAAAGCAGCAATTATTTATGTAACTAATAACATTTGTAAAAAAGTTACCAGTAATTCTGCATTTAGTTTAGAAGCCAGTAAAAGGTCGAAAAGTAAAAAACAGTCAAGTTAATAAATTAGGAAAATCCTACTAAAACCTCATCAAAATAAACGTCCAATGCTTTGCTGGGTTCCAGCGCGTAAAGGAATACAATGAAATGAGAAGGCAGATCAGCTGGCTGAATTGGCAACATGTGACTGGAAATTCCAGAAAAGTTCTCTATTTCTTTGGCAAAAAGTAAAACAAATAATAATAATAATGGATGATGATGCAAGAATTGAAACTCAGATGGAATAGCACAGCAAAGAAAGAACAAACTCATAGATTTTTCCTGAAACTGAACCCAGAACTTAAAGCCCAATATTTCTTATTGCAAAATGGTAATGAAAAATGTTGCTTTTAAATTATTCTCGTTGTTATGTTGATAAGTAACTTACTTTCATAATTTGGAAAAGAAAAATATATATTATTGACTTGTCAATTGGAAATACTTTTATATTATTGCGATGGCACAATTTTTGCTTTCTCAGGGTGAAAAAAATACTGTTTGATTTCAAATGGTAATTCTTTAAAGTCTTTCAAATTAAAACAGCCCAAGAAATATAATTGTTTTATTTCTGATCAAGATTTGTAAATTCTATATTTTACGAAGCCGAAAGGCAAAACGAAAGTCATATTTTTAAAAACAGGTAATAAATGTATAAAACTTGAGCTTTCTTCATATTTTTTACGTATGTTAATATGTATATTTTTTTCACTATTATTAAAATAAGTTCGTTAAAAATAACTAAATGCCTATTTAAACAGCATTTTTAATGCAAATTTTTTTTAACAATCTCAACGATTTGAAAGCGGAATGGGGCGAAACTATTGGAAATAAAACATTTTTCAGCAGGCCAAGACTGTTACCATTCTTCAAAACATAAGATATCTTTCAGAGATATTAGATATCTTTCGAATTTAAACCACAAATTGCGCTATTTGAAAGCAATGTGTTGCCATTACCTCCAATAGAATACTTATTATTTCCAAGCACTAACGTGTTGCCACTCAGCAAAGCTTGAGATATTTAACTTTCAAATTTAATCTTTTTGTTACTAGCAAACCGAAGTGACTGAAAAACAATAAACTTAGTTCTTAAAAATATTTCTTCTGCTTTTTAATCTGATTGATTTAAATAAAAATACATTTAAATGAAGAAATGTCTTATTACAAATAATAAATGTTTTTATGAAATCACACTAGCTGGAAAAAAGTATATTACTATTATATATATAATAGTAATATACTTTTTTCTTTTTTATGATAACACTTTTAGGCGGCTGGCCATTCAAAAGGCTAGTTTTCATAGAATATAGCGAATATAAAAGAATGTATAGCAACCCCTTATACTCTCTCGGAAATTCTAATTTTTTTTTTTTTTTTTTTTTTTTTTTTTTATTTTTTTGTAATTTTACTCTTGAAATTTACGCATCTGCGAAGAAAACGTGTCTCAATAAAATCAAAAAGGACAAAAAAATTGTGTTAGCAGGAGTGAATCCGAAAAAAGATTACTAACTGCGATGTCCTGGGAGAGCATAAGAAACCTTAATAAATCCTCTCATGCAACGTTAAAATCTGAGGCCTTTCGAGTTTCTCCCTTTCTTTCTTTTTTAATAAAAAGATAAGCGAAATATTTTAATTTTGTGTTATTTTGGATTTCAAGAAATTTGAGTTCATAGACTTCGTAATCTTTTTTATTGCTATTTATTTAACTTGATAGTTGTATATCACTAGAGCCACGATAGCTGTCATTTTGACCGCTTTGTGGAAACTTTTATTTAATTGATCAAAATTTTCAAAAATCTCTTCACAATTTAAGAGTATTTGAAGAGATTTTTGACCTCACATTTGACTCACATTGAAGTGAATCCAATGTGAGAGCTGGATGTTTCGAATCCTAGTTGGGGGAGGCATTTTTAAAACTCGTGCAATTACATAAAATTTATTCATCAAAAATTGCTATATTAAATTAAATAATACACTCTACTAAAAAAATGATTAATAATTAAAAAGACCAAATACTTAAATTATAAAAGTAATTAAAAATACTGTACAAGAATTAACGTCATCTCTAACGCGTGGTTCAAGAGATCTTTGCCAGAAAAAAATTGAACTTTGAAATCTTATTATATTGCCATAAAATCAAAACGAAACTTCAAGAATCAAGACAGAATCAAGGAAGAGGAAAAAACATGACGTCATTTCAAAAGTCTCTTCATCACTTTCGGTTGTCTCATGATGCCAGTGGCCAAGCCCCTTTTCTGAGCGTCACTTCCGCCGCATGAGTACGGCTGCTACTACTCATACCCTATAAATCTGTCTGAGAAACAGTGTTCACACAGTTTGATGATAAAACATTTTTATGTGTACCATCACATCCTAGTGCACCCAGAATATCACGGCATCGCCTCCGAATATGTTCATTCAATCATTTCGTCAACAGGAATATCGTTGTTAATCGATAAAGTAAAATTGGAGCTGAAATCCGTATTCATTCAGTGCATAACATGTGATTTGCTTCGAGCGAGCAGCAAAGTGTAAATTTCTAGGATCGCTCCAAGTAGAAATTAAGAAATAAAAACTTCCTCATTGTAAAGAAAATTATATTGTTACGGATTTCATATTTATCTAGAATTGTAATTAAAATTGCTTTATTTTCCCGTGCAACGCAGACGATTTTTTGAAGAAAAAGCTACGTCGGAAAAATAAAAACAAAAGAATGCGTGCATTTAATATTTAATAAATAAATATCTCGTAATTACTGTTGTCATCCAGAAAAATCTGGAAAAATCGAGATTGTTTTAGTGATAATTAAAAAGTTAATAAAAGCCGAATTGAAACACCTCATCTCAGTTGTAGTTGTAGCTGTTTAATGCGAACTGCTGTTTGTTTACCTAACGCTGTAGCGATTTCGCTGTGAAATAGAATTAGTTTATCTGTTTTGAATTGAGTTTTGCTAAACGTTTGAGATATTGTGATATTGTGTGAATATCTCTGAAGAAATATTTCAGCATTTTGATTTATTTCTTGTGGAAAGAATAAATTTTGTTAACTTTTTTTTTAACGTCTTGTGCATTCAACCCATAACGAACCCGTACGCACGCAACAATTTTTGGTGTCAGGAGTGGGGTTTTGAATGCCAATTACACGAGCAATGGAAGAACAATCAAGGCAATTTATGGCAGCCTTTGCTGCATTTAAAGAAGAAATTAAAGTTGGCCAAGATTCTGTACAAGAAGAGATGAAATCCGTTAAAGAGGACATGAAAGCTGGTAAAGAATCAGTAAAAGATGAAATGAAAGCTGTTCAAGAATCTGTAAAAGATTAAATGAAGGCTGTTAAGGAAGAAATGAAAGTTGATCAAGAGGAAATAAAAAGAGAAATCACCTGCATAATAGAAAACAAATTTGAAGGTATAGAAAACAGAATTGACAGGTTGAAAACAGAGTAGGAGAAATTGAAGAAAGAGTTTCTGCCGTTCAACACCAAATCGAACAACAAATTGATGACAAGGTTTCTGCAGTTGTGAAAGAAGTTGATACTTCGAAGAAATTCGTAACGACGGCGGGAAGCAATTCCGACACTTTTAAATTTCTACCCATGCCTTCGAATCCCTCTCTGAAGCTATCGACATATCATGGGAAAACCTCCTGGCAAGTGTACAAGACACAATTTTCTATAGTTGCGGAAGCTAATGGATGGGATTCCCAAGCTAAGGCCTGTCATCTTGCCGCTTCTCTGAGAGCAGACGCAGCGGATATCCTTCAGACTCTTCCCGAAAACAAAAGGCTAGATTTCGAAGCTCTGTCCGGCGCATTGGAGCTGCGTTTTGGAGAGAAGTGTTTAAAAGATTATAGCAGGCTTCAGTTAAAATCTCGTCAACAGAAGCCTAAGGAAACACTCCAGGAGCTCGCCACGGATACTAAAAGGCTCTGCCACCTCGCCTTTTCGGAGTGCCCGACAGAAACAAGGGAAATCCTGTCCCTGCAATACTTCATCGACGGCATCCGGGATCCTGAATGCACTGCGAATGGCTGATATGAAGGACTTAAAAAGTGCTCAGATGTACGCCATGAAATTCGAGGCAGTACAGCAAGCCACTCGTAGAGACCACCACCCAATCAGAGCTGCTCACATAAAAGAACCAATGGATCCAATGACTGCTCGCCTAGACGATTTAACCAGAAAGGTGAATGCTTTGGCACGTGGTGACAAGAAAACTTTCGTAAAGTGCTGGAAATGCGGTGCTGAAGGACACATACGAAGAAACTGCAGAACACCACAGGGCACGGATGGTCAAACCGTGCCTATCAAGGAAGAGGGAAACTAATTTGTGGCCATCTCGCGGGGCGGAGGTTGCCAGATAATGAAAAGCCCCAGTTTAAAGCACTTCAGATTTCTGCAGTGAGTGGCGGCATAACGGACACATCATGAGACATGAGACACATCAATGGAGTTTCTTCTAATATAACCATCGATACAGGAGCCAATGTTACCATCATTCGAAAAGATGTGGCTGAACAATTGAAAAACAAACTCATCTGGACGCCGCCCTGCGTTACCCTCCAGACTGCATCTGGTGAGAAGATCGAAATCGAAGGAAAATTAAACGTTAACATCACGTTTGGAAGTGTCGCCTACCATCACACGGCATATGTAGTAGAAATTACAGACCCTTGCATACTCGGTTTGGACTTTCTAAGGAAATACAATTTTTCCTTGGACTATAAAAACAACGAAATGCATTCTGCCTCTGAGGACATAACCTTATTCGGGATTAATGAGAAAGGAGTAAAATCTATCTACAAAATCATAGCTCAAGACGATAATACCGGCAAGAACAGAATTTTTACTTCCTGGATCCATAGCCGAAAATAGAAATTTCCGCTACGGCGTAATGGAATATCCCAAGAACTGTAAAGCCCTAAAGGAGTACTAATAGACTTTTTTAACGTCTTGTGCATTCAATCCATAACGAACCCGTACGCACGGAATAATATGTTTAATACTGTTAAATCAATTAAACTAAACTGGAGGCCTCTTTAAAAGGGGGTCCCTTGTGTACCGCACAATTCCTCCGCTATTGCGCCTGTTCGATGAGCGAAAGAATCACTGTAAGTAAAATGAATAACCTCGGAAAAGGTAATAGTCAGTAGTTGTATAAAGGTCATATCACATGTTCAAAGCATATCTATCTATTCAGGTATCGCCGCGAATATCGTGTAAGTATGACTTGCCGGCTCATTAATATAATGCCTCAGTAACACTTCAGGTAAGTGGTTCTAAGTTTTCCAACTGGAAATCTGAGCTGGCAGGTGAAAGTGTGGGCGCCATGAAACCACTAGCCTTCAAAATTCTGAATTAAAATTAAAAAAGAAAGTAACAGAAAATTAGCTAGAATGTGTGATTTAAATAAGTCGGAATCTTAAGTAGAAATATAATAAAAACCATCGCCGGTGAATACATGCAAAATACTGCCCTAGAATGAAATATAAATAGTACAGCGAATACATTCAGAACATTTCAGAAGGGCAAATGCTATGAGCAATTTTTCTTTGTCACATGATATAAAACAGCCAATCACCACGGATCACTTTGGAGTTACCAAATAAAGAAAAAGTAGTTCTCCATTTCATATGATAGTTAATGATAGGGGATTCGATTGGGATTGATGTTGGGGGATAACTGATTGATTATTGAAAACTAACAGCTTACAAGTTTTTGCAAAAGGATGGAAAAACTTGTGCACCTTTCTTTCAATTTTAAAGCAGGTAGAAAAATTATGTGAAACAGTTGTTCTACCCAAACAAATGAATGCGTGATAGCAGTTTAAATGTGGTTTCGCTAGCATGGAAATTTTCCCGTAAAATAATGAAACATTAAACAGAAGTTTAGAAATTTAGAAACATTAAACAGAAGTTAGAGTTAAAATGGTACGGTAAAACCATACCCAATACCGATATTTCAAATCCTAATCTCTGACACTATATGCGCATACGCTTTTAAAAGCACTGAAAACTGTATACTTTACGCAAAGATTTTAAAGTCTGATATTATAAATAGAGCGACACTATATTCGGGGGGATCTTAAAGAGATTTTACTGTGAAAGTCATCTAAACACATTTACAAAGGTATGCTAAGATTCAGTGTTCAATAAGGTAAGTATATTAGATGCCAATTTGTCTTACAATGAGTTAAAACATCAAAGGGTCGATTTGCATACAACAGGCTATTGCAGTTACAAAAAAATTTTCAAAAGTTTTTAAGTTGGTAATATTCACTTTGAGAAAGATCTTTCTAAATATTAGTTCTATTCCCTCATTTAGCAAAGAAGAATATACTCCGCAAAACGCTGCCTCATTCCCGGTTACTTTGTTATCTCCTGCATTTTTGTTGCTTTTTATTTGAGTATTTTTCCTTATCCCCTTCCTGATAGGCCGATCGATATGCAGCAGTCTCGAGGGAGGAAAGGCTGGCTCCCTGGAAGATTTCTACACTATCTTCCGAATTGAAGATAAGGGGCTTCACAAAACTCGCAGAAGCGAATTTAACAGCGGCCGAATACTAGAAGGCTGACGAGGTTCCATTTTTTCGGAGATGAAATCATCTGTCGCGTCGCTAATGGTTCATAATAATCTTTTCCTTCTATACTTATTCATAAACTGGTTTAAAGCGCCCTCTGACGGTTCCTTTCCATTTTAAACAAGCGCCGCGATGGCGCTCGTAAGTTGAAGGGAGCAATGGCGCTTTTCGCTAATTAAGAAAACACTAGGCCACTGAAAGTTGATAAGCTTTAAATCTGCGAACATTTCTGACTGGATTATAGTAGTCTCGACTGTCTATTAAGCTACCTCTCTGCAGTAATCTAATATTGTATTTTGAATTAATTATTTTCTTCCATTGCTGAATTGGTAAGGTTTCCATGCTTTATGAAAAATTAATTTCGATGTTAAGAAAGCCTTAAAGTTAATGTAACACAGAAAAAATTATAATAAGTAATAAACACAAATTAAAAAGCAAAGAACTCGAAGCAAAAATTCTCAAAATACTGAAAAGCAGACTACATTATTCGGTGGTTCTACTGCGAAGATGTAAATGATGTAAAGTTGTGTATGAAATTACCCACTAAAATTTCTGAAATTATCTGATTTTATCCTAAAATAACTGCATCTCCTAAAGATTCGCAATCTTTGCTCTCACCTATAAATTAATAAACTTTTCTAGCCACTCCTTTAAAAACCCCTGAATTTTTCCCAACAGAACAGAGCCCAGGTAATAGTAATTAGGAATACAGGATTGTCCGAGCCAGTCTCAGACGCATCGTAACTCTAATATATATATATATATATATATATATAAAAAACCGCATTCGATTATATGGACTAATGCCGGGAAAGCAGGTCACGGATAATTTAAAAGCGCGGCTAATCCTGACTATCATTTTTCAAGCATATTATATGGATAAATTTCTTTAAAAAAATCAGTAATTTTACTCTGAGAACGTTCAAATATTTGAATTTCACTGCTTATTTTCTGAAGTGCTACTTTATCTTTGTATTCGAAACTTATTTGATCGACAAAGTTTTGTAGAATTGTCAATTCAATAGCGTTACTGTCGATTCTTCATATTCAGGTATTTCGATTGACGTAACTTTTCGTTTAATGTTAAAGCAACTTTCTGGCACTTAGTATTTGCATCAATTCTTTATTTATTTCTTGATTCTAAAATGTTTAATTAATTTTTAACGAGATAAGAAGGAAATATGCATAAAAATGCGTATGAAACAAAAAAATTCCGAGTGATCAACCGAAACTATGCTATCGACTATGGACATGCAGAATAAATTGTACCAGGTAATTGCTGAAACTAAGCCTAAAAATGCAATTCAGAGGTTTTTAGAGCATGCTCGGATTTGCTGGGGTTTGTTTTTTACACACTGTGGCGCATAGTGTAGAGTATGCGTACGTGGGCACCGCCACACACCTATCTGCAAACTGGATAATCTGCAGCCGGATAATCGAGAGTACACTAATATTAATACCCAACTAGTTATCTGAGCGCTGCACTGTCAAAGAATATTAAGAATTTTATTTCAGAGACCTAAGACACGCTTAAACGAAAAAAAATTAAATACACATTTTTAGAAAGGCATTTACTTTATATTTGTAATTATTAATTACACTAAGCAATCAAAATATGAAAGGTTTCGTCTAGTTAAAAATAGTGCTAGTATTATATGTTAAAAATTATTGCAACTAATTAAATTAAATTTATAACGTTACTTTAAGCTAACTAAAGTTTCTACTACTCGTGCCGGAAAAAGAAATAAATAAATAAATAAAAAAAGAAAAGAAAAGAAAATTTGAAAGGTTTCAGATTTTAAATTACGTCCAAAGGGGCAATTTTTCCCCATTTTGTGTGTTACCTTTATTTACTAACTATCATGTTCTTCGCATTTAAACCATAAAATCCAGTTAAACAGCAATATCACAAAATTATTTTTAAATGAGCCTATCTTTAGAATTTTCGATACACAGTCTCACGCACTGGAGATAAAAATAATTTTTCTGTACAACGTTGGCATTGCTCGCTTTGAAATCCTTGAGTTCGTTAATCAAAAATTTCTTTAAAGTTTTACAAAATATAAAATCGATAATAAAACAAGTTCCAAATTTCAAAATCGGGCATCCAGATGCCCATATTCGCAGTAGGATTACGTCATTCAAAACTGGATAGTTCTAGGTACCGTTGTTTTATCACAATGCGAGAAACATACATACATTTATGTAGATTCTTCATTATTTAATTTCTTCAAATATAATGCATGGCGATAATATTTGGTGGCAACAGTTTGAAAGGTGAAACGAACATTCAGAGTGATTCGAAGCAAAATCGAAAAACGAAAACAATAGTCCTTCAGGGACAAAGCCTCTTTGGACTAATAAATAAAACTCTTAACCTGTGCGAAACTTATGATTAACTAAACTCAAATTAATTTCAAAAACATGCTATCTCTCATTAAAATGCTATAATCTTATATTGCTAAAACTAAATACACCAAATTCCTAACGCCATAGATATAGCAACAAATTCATTTCTTGAAAGGCACAACCACATAGAACACCAGGGAAGAAATATCTATACATAATCAAACAATCATCTGTCAGAAATAATAAAAATTCAGCTAAAATCAATTATAATTTAAAAGCTATTATCCTCTAAAAATAAAAATTTTTCAATAAATAATCTAAAAAGTCTGGTACACCATATGACTTCTTTGTACGGAATATTAAATTATACGCATTTTTTCCTGCATTTCATTTAAACCCATTTTCTGGAATTTCATTAGAGATATATTCAATTAATTCAGTTCTCCTTCCTCGACAAAGCAAAAGTACATAAAAACTCAAAATATCTATATTAAAAACTGAAAAAGCTAGAAAAACACAAAACACCAACTACAGTTCAAACAATTAAAAAAAAATTTTTTTTTGCAATTAAAGTTACAGTTTCTACGTAAAAACAAGCAATTCGGCCAGCGAGCAAGAAGACAGATACTTCGGTGCACAAAACTGAAAGTTAACTTTTGATCTTACTCGGCAAAAGGCATACAAACTGAGTTAATTTGTTGTGGACGCTATGCTGAGTCAATGTATGGGATAATTGAATAACTTAAATGATAATTCCAGAATGGATTAAGCATAATTTAATTCGGAATAATAAAAGAAGACGTTACTTTGTTTTTTCGAAGTTTAGTTTCTCTAGATTGGCAACAAATCCACTATATTGCTAAGTTTCAAATGTAAACAAATATAGCTGCTATGATAAAAAAATAGGATTAGCCGCGCTTAAACAACTTTTAAATTGTTAATATTTCTACAACTATAACTTTAGTCGGAAGATAAAAACAACAAAATCAATCATTTTGAAAGCAAAAAATGCACAATTTACAAACATATAAGACTAAAGAAACTGTGTTCTCTGAGCCGAGTAACTGAGTGGATATATATATAGTATGTGCATATATTTAGTATATACCTTTGGTGCTGCCGATTGCAACCAAAAAGGAGGTGCACATACAAAATTTCAACGTTCTGGTGCTATTCGTTTTTGAGTTATGCGAGATACATACATACGTACGTACACACGCCACAAAAAAAATCTCTTCTGAATCCCTTTTAAATCAGTTTTATAATTCGTTTAGGAAAAAATAATCCTTTATCCTGTCCTTACGCACAGATGTCACGAAAAACATCGCTAAATTGCATTCGATAGCGGTCAAAATGGATGTTTTCGTTGAAATATGATACCTGATATATACCATTGGTACTTTTACTTCGTACACCGTCCAGTCACATTAATGTGACCATCTGTCAAAAGCCAGAATAACCACCTTTCGCAGAGCGGACTGCTGCGAGACGTGCAGGAAGAGAGTCACATAAGTCCCTGAAGGTGTTCTCTGGGATGTTGAACCATGCCGACTCTAATGCCGTGGCCAGCTGCGCTAGATTACGCGGTTGAGGATCCATGGCGCGAACAACTCGATCGAGATGGTCCCACAGATGCTCGATTGGGTTTAAGTCAGGTGAGTTTGCTGGCCAGGGGAGGACGGTAAACTCATCCTGGTGCTCTTCGAACCACGCACGTACACTGGCAGCTGTATGGCACCTCGCATTGTCCTGCTGGAAGATGCCATCATCCTGAGGAAAAACAATGCGCATGTAGGGGTGAACATGGTCCGCAAGGACAGATGCGTACTTGTATTGATCCATTGTGCCTTCCACAATGATCAGTGAACCTAGAGAATGCCAGGAAAACATTCCCCAGACCATAATGCTCCCGCCTCCAGCTTGGACCGTTCCGGCAATGGTTGCAGGGTGGTTCCTTTCAGAGGTTTCACGCCTTATACGCCAACGTCCATCTGTCCGATGGAGCATAAAACGCGATTCATCCGAAAACGCAACCTGTCGCCACTCAGTGGACGTCCAGCTGCTGTACTGGCGTGCAAATTCTAGCCTTCGCCGTCGATGAACAGCAGTCAGCATAGGTGCACGAACCAGGCGTCTGCTTCGGAGGCCCAGACGCAGCAATGTTCGCTGAATAGTACTTTGGGAGACACTTTTGGTAGCCCCTTGGTTCATTTTGGTGGTCAGTTGCTCAACGGTAGCCCGTCTATCTGCCCGAACGCATCTCCGCAACCGTCGTTCGCCTCTGTCATCTATGGCCCGTGGTGCACCACATTTGCCACGTCGCTGATTTTGGACAGTCCCATTTTGCCATGCACGGTACACTTTTACCACGGCGGCACGCGAACAGTTCACAAACTCAGCCGTTTCGGAAATGCTTCCACCCTTGGCCCGAAAGCCAATGATCATGCCCTTTTGGAAGTCGGATAAATCGCTTCGTTTCTGCATTACGCCAACGATTGAAATGTTTTCCGAAGCCCTCACACACCCTTTATATACGCTCAACTGCACTGTGCTGCCACCTGCCTTCTGTGATTGGTTATTTAACTCTGACATGGAAAGTACGTGGTGGTCACATTAATGTGACTGGACTGTGTATAAGGAAGTAAAAAGGTATTGTAATTAGTATTGCGTTATATTTAAAACTTTTAAAATACAGCTGAAGTTCTACGTAAGCTCCAGATTTCTAGAATTTGTCAAAAATTAATTTTTTTTTTAATTTGACATTGCCAAAACATGAATATTTTCTTATTTAAAACATTTCTTTAGTTGACAATATACGACTACGATCAACGATTGTGAAAATAAAAGTTTGGGTAGTACTGCCGATTGCAATAAAAAAAAGAGGTGCAGAACTACATGTTATAACACTTCCATATACAAAATTTCAACTTTCTACGGTAAAACGCCTTCGAGTTATACGAGATACGTATATACGTATGCAAAATCCGTTTTGAATCTATTTTAAATTCATTTTGCAATCGGTTTTGAAAAAAAAAAATGAGTCCTTTATTTTGTATACAGAAATCACGAATAAACTCATCCAAATGGTTTCGGAAAAGTAAAAGTGGATATTTCCGTTGAAATATTATATCCGAGATTTTTTGCGATTACAATACTTCTTTTTAAAATAAAAAGCAAACAGGATTACATACCTAAACAGTATAAAGACTTTCTTTTAAGTTATTGCACCATATTCCAGTTAATAGAATTATCCTTTCTCTAAATGCTTAAATTTTTTAAGCTCATTAATTTATGGCAAAATACAATTTTTCTTTCACTTGAAAATAGCGTATAATGATATTTAAAATACGAAAATCAACTCACGGTAGGGGTCAAGAAATATTCCAGTCTATTTACGTCTGGCAGTTAAGAGACGAAAAGCATGTAGATATAAGATGGCTATATTTTTAACATCCAAAATTATTGCTCCCTTAATCTAAACAATTACATTTGAATTAAAAACACTCTAATACACAATTAATTTAAATTCATTAGTACATAGTTAAAATTTTACAACACAACACTAGCACGTCTTGAAACAAAAAGTAAGCACAGCTAATAAAAATCTAAACATTCTTTACGTAATATATGGCGTTAGAAATGTTATCTCTTATTAATCACAACAAAAATCAGCGTTATATTTGCAAATTTTCACAGAGCAGCTGAAGATGACGGTTCAGTAAAACCATCGAAACTAGTCCTGCGAAAATTTGCAAATATAACGTTGATTTTTGACGTTTGACTTCTAAATTAATATTTATTCGGTGTGATATTTTTGTCTGAAGCTTTAAATGCTCATAAAAAGTATCAAATGGATATAGGCTATCTCACAAAAATAATAAAGCACTTTCAATTTCTGAAAATAATGCAAAAAGTTTAAAAGCATAAAACTTGAATTATAAAACCTTGTTTACTTTTAAGTATTAATTTACCAACTCTTCATCTCACAAAAAATATTCCTTCCAAAAACTTCTTTCCATTTGAACTTAGTTATATAATTTTTTTTAAGGAATGGGAAAAATATGTCACAAAAAGGTTTCGAACACCTCAAACGGAATCATCAGCAATAAGTACAATGCGTAAGCTTGTAACATTACTTTTTATAATACAACAGGCAACATTTAAATTATTACCCTTTTGAATTCTATGATATTATTATCTTAAATTATTTCGAAATTTATTTTCATGGTTGCTTCTAGAAAAATTATGCGATTCTAAAAAGTATACATCTCTTTGATAAGACGAATACTTGCTTATGCCATATGAATGCCTATGTCATAGCCAGCGGAAATAAAAAATCTGATGTGGACACCACATGACTTCCTTGTACGACCTATTAAAGTATAAACACATTTTTTGTTGGACTTCATTAAAATTTATTTCATCCAATAATTCTAATATGAATAACCGATCGCTAAAGGCAAATTGAAAATTACATAAAATATTACAAATTTTGAAATGAAAATCCGGGCCAATTTTTGCCGGAAGTCAAATTTCTCATAATTTTATTTTTCCATAACAAGTCCAAAACTTTCCCAAATATATGTACAGGAAACGGGAGACCGCAATAAAAGATCGATTTCGTTATTTGTCGAAAAGTAATTGCCTTTTTTAAAAATTTGACGTTGCAAAACATGAATTTTTTTGTCATTTAAAGCACTTCTGTAGTTAGAAGTACATGACTGCCACCAACGATTGCGAAATTAAAGGCCAGGTGAGGACTTTTAAACCGAGTGAGGGAATGATATATTTATTTATAAACAAATATATATATGAGGAAAAATATAAAGTTATTTCAAGACTTTTCGCGCCTTATGCCGCTGGAATTTGATCAGTAACAATTTTTGGTCTTTGTGAAAAACTGGTTTTAAATTTCTCTCTTCCTTTCTTTATGTACACACACACACCATATATATAATAAGCGAAAGGAGTAAAATTCTAAATATATATATACATGTAAGAAAATAAAGAATATGTAAAAGCTCAAATTAGCAACGTAAAGTTCCCTTCTCAATTCTAAAAATAGTAACCTCTCTATGCGCTGCGTCATTTCTAGATTAATCCCTGTCATATGACTCTTGCATAATTCTGATGACGCAAATGGAACTAAAACCTCAAGCAACCAATAATAATTTTACAGAAGTATTAACTATTCGATCAAAATACATTGAAAACCAAAACTAACTCAGTCTGAATTGGGATTTCAACCAGAACGTAACGCACTTGCTCGCTACTCTCCGGCCTACTTGGATCGCTGTCTGGTGCTTTCTTCTTGCTGCGAAGTTATCAAAAATGCAAACCTCTTGAAATAGGCACAAATAGTGTGCCAAGTTGTTTGCAGCCGCGATATGTTTACCGAAAATAAAATGAAGATTTAATCTGCCTCGATTGCCAAATTTCTTATTCAGTGTGAATCGGCATCTCAATATTCTACGACATCAAAATTCCTGCTAGTGATCAGCTGGTCATTACTTCTAAATTTTTTTTTATTATTTCATACATACCATATACACACACAAGTTTGGTACTGCCGATTGCAATGAAAAAGATTGGTGCACAACTAGCTGTTATATCAGTCCCATATGCAAAGTTTCAACGTTCTACGGCTCATCGATTCTGAGTTATGCGAGATACATTCATACGTACGTACGTAAAATTCTTTTTGAATACCATTTTAAATCCATTTTACAATCAGTTTCGGGAAAGAAAAGTCTTTTATTCTGTCCGTACCTACAGACGGTTGAAATCTTAACATTAGGATTATTTAGATTGTAGCAAAGTACTTGACGCCATTCGGGATTTGAGCTCGAATAGAACTACAGCTCTCAACGGTTTTACTGCTTGGTCGCTGGAGGGCGCAAAGATAAACATTATTTCACTGCCTGCACTTGTAAAACTCTATTATTTCAGCCTAATAAGTAAGATTTCAGTTAAAATTTTCAAAGTCGAATAATAATTTTAAAAACATTAAAAGATTTTAAAATAGCGCATCACTAAAACAGAATGCGATAGGAATTAGTTAGTGATTAGAAATAAAAGTTCAAATCAAATCACTCTACGAGATATTCGACAACAACAAAAGCTGAATGCGCCATATCTTTTGCTAGCGGCCTAAAATTCAATGTTTAACAAGAAATTAAGAAAGATGTGGTTACTAAGCAACACAGCAATACCAAGC
Source organism: Stegodyphus mimosarum (assembly GCA_000611955.2). Lineage (NCBI taxonomy): Eukaryota > Metazoa > Arthropoda > Arachnida > Araneae > Eresidae > Stegodyphus > Stegodyphus mimosarum. Next base: position 210,162 of record KK113751.1, read on the forward strand.
GGGAAACAAAGAAAGCGTTCCGGGTAAAGTAAAATAAATACAAGAGATTTCTGTGCAAACATTGACAATGGAATTATTATAACTTACACAGTCTCATAAAGAAAATAATATTTCTGAGAATTTGAATTATACTGGAAAATTTTATTTGAATTTTATTAAGAAACTTTTATTTGAATAATTTACAGTGCATTTTTAGCTTTACAATATCATCCATATTTGTGTGTTTTAAGCACTTATGCAGTTTTTATTATCATAATAAATCGAAGCATTGATATTATTAACTGTTTCTTATTCTTATAACTGTTCTTATTATGTCGAAATTTTATTCTAACATTACATATTAGTTGTGCAACACAAATATTTTTGTATTTTCACTTTGTACTTCATATTAAAGTATGTACCGCATTCAAATCTTTTCTTACTTTCGAACAATCGAGCTAAAAGCACTCCACGATATTAAAATACTTCCTGTAAAGTTCTGGCCGATATTTGCATATAATTTTTTTATATTTCGGCTATTAATAAATTCACTGCATGTCTTGATGCTTTGGTCGCGTATTCTGGTGTTCAGGGGGAATTTATCCTGCTCTTACCAGATCATTGCATGTCTAGTCTAGTCTGGACCGCTATAGCCGGGATATCGCATAATATGCAACTTATCCGGCTCACTGAAATAGGCAATGAAGCATCTGACGTATTAATCCTCATAAGATTGCATGTCGAACTAAATTTTCCCTTCCTACTTACTTAATTTAACGAAAAAGTGGTGTTTAGAAACCAAATTAACTCCGTAGTAAAAATTACAAAAGCATTAACACTAATTAGAGGGATCTTCAGTGAAATTTAAACATCCTGTGATAATAATGAATTCAACCATTGTCGCTTGGCTAGATATTGTTACAACGAATTATTTTTTTTAATTTTATCGAATTAATTTTTTAGTTATTATTTTATAGAGTGTTTTGAAAAGGTTACTATTGCCTTTTTTTTAATATAGATCAATTTCGAACTGATCAATGTATTTTAATAATTATTCACTCACGTTTCATTAGTTGAAAATAAAAAGTTCCGTGTACATTCTGTGTGAAATTTACGGAGATATTCATGAATGGATTTGATGAATGAAGCCATTTCTCCATTTCTATTAACCATAAAATTAAAGACGAAGCTACGAATCCAAGGAACTTGATTAGGGAATCAATGATTGGGATAATCAGTATCCCTTATTAAATTTGTAGATGGATCCTCCAAAATATTTTTTAATTATAATGAAAGCTAAACATGAAGCTATTGAATATCTTGTTTCTTAACTAATTAAAACAAAATGAATCTTTTATTAATTGGAAATTTTGTTCTGTGAGGATTATATAAAAGTTTTTACGTGCGCACGCAATCACGGTATTGGAACTATTCTTGTTAAAACTTGTAGATGTCTGGTAAAAGTTAAGTAGTCGAAAACCTTAACAGGCGTAAACCGAATTATTGGTATGTCCGAAGACACTACAGAGACTTGGAAAGGTTTAAGCAAACCTTTTTATTTAACAGAACTTAGAATATAAATGCAATTTCTTGCGCTATCATAATCAACCACAACTTGTGGCGATGCTGTTAAACTAATAGTCAAATTCAAAAGTAAAACGTAGGTTAGTAGTATTAAACTTTAAATTAAGTTGGCTCAGAAAGCTCTAACCGGCGCATCAAGTTTAAATGTCGTCAGCAGTAACACAAAGCCGAATAAATACAACTTAGCCGAACTGGTAGAACTAACGTAACGTGCCGCGAAAGGCAGAAAAACACTCTGTCTTACAATCGAAAATCCTCAGCTTAGATACCCTCTAACTAATTTTCATTCTCGTGGGGAAGCTGAAAGAAATCATAGCAAGGGCTGAAATAACAAAATAACTGGTTATTTACATCAAAGCTTAATTTCTAAAATTAGCAGTGCGGGAGCCCTATGGAACTATGGAACACCGTCAGGAAGTAGGAAGAAGAATAAATAAATAAATAAGATGCCTAATCAAATCATTAATGATTTAAGTAATAAATAATTAATTATTAAAATAATTAAATAATTGAGATTAAAATTTAATAAAATGTAAAGATATAAACTAAAATTTAACAAGCGATTAATTTTATTACCAAAAAAATATAATTTTTGAGATCAAATTTCTATGTATGTTCAGTTACATAAAAAAGTATGTAATAATACATAAGAAATTATATTCAGTTACATAAAAGAAGTGCCGGAACCTTCTTATTTATGACTCCGGTGTACTCCGGCTACAATTATGATTGATTTATCCTCAAAACTAAGAAGTACCGGAGCCGGGCTCCGATGGGTTCTGGTGCAATTTAAGCTCTGATTTAAATGACAGTATGCGCACGAACCTTTTACTTTATTTTGACCGTAATAATGGTCGCCAAGTTTAGAGACTTTTCGCGACAAAAATTAGTCGCCAAAACCGTCTCCAGCATTTAGATATCTCGCCAGTTTAGCTCAATGTTAAAGCCAATGTGTTCTCATTTTTTCCGGCAGAGCATCGTCTCTGTTACATTATACAGATTTTCATGTTACATTATACAGAAAAATAAAGCAGTTTCACGTATAATTGCACTAAATTCATCTGTGTACAAAAATCTTAACAATATGTATAAAAAACTAAGCCTGAACGAATGCATGTTCTTCAAAGTATTTATTTTTTCATAAAAGCATTCGTTTTATTGACTTGTATGTATCTTGTCGCATTATTGGATGCAATGTTGTTTTCTTATATAAAAGTTACAGATATGTCCTCACCTGATTCGAAATCTGTTTACGAAATTTGGTTCTATATTAATTCATTCGCAAGAGTTGAAGAACAGTGGTCACGCTCAAATTTAAAGACGCGCGAATTATAAATCACGTAGTAGTAGTAGCTCACTTCGTAAAGCTCGCTGAACTGAGCTGAAAAAATAAAAAATGTCTGAAAGCTTTCAGATTTTACATTATACCCAAAGGGGTGTTTTTTTTTAACGTTTTGTGTGTTACCTTTCTTTATTAAGTATCATGTTCTTCGCACTTAAACCACAAAATTCATTTCAACAGCAATATCGCACAATAATTTTAAAATTAGCATATCTTTAGAATTTCCGATACACAGTCTCGCGCGCTGGAGATAAAAATGGCTGCCATTGCTTGCTTTGAAATCGTTGAGTTTGTAAATAAAACATTCGTTAAAGTTTTACAAAATATGAAATAGATAATAAGACAAATTCCAAATTCGGGCTTCCAGATGCCTATATTCGAGTGGAAACGTACGTTATTTAAAATTTGATGGACTCCAGGTACCGTTGTTTTAGCACAATTGGTTCTTTGTTTTGTGGAATAAATTTAAATTGCTGCGTAATTAAAACTGATTTAGTAATTCTTAAATTTGCTTGGCTTAGGCTTATTTTTGTTTACTTATTTAGCTGTGGCTAAACTGTTAGCGCCTGCGTTTATGCGAAGAGAAATATTTTTCGTATGAAGTTATACTGTCTGGCCACAAAATTATGGCTTTTTTTTTAAATAATAAATTGAAAATAGACGAATATTTTCTTTTCCATTAAAACATTTGTTTCCAAAAATGATATTTTTAAATTTCGTTTGTCTATTACCTGTGAACATGATAATACATGATAGAAAAATCTGAGATGTAATACGCAATTTAATTTTAAAAAAAGAGTGTATTATTTTAACATATTTTAATACCCTCTGAGCTCTCACAACAATAGCATTAGATGAAAACAGAAATTATCTTCGCATTCTGCATGGTATATCGATCGATTTTAAATTACTTTGATTAGTTAAGGTTTATTTATTTAATGCTAAATTTTGCATGTTAACAATCTTTTCTAACAGTAAAAGTATCGTA
>KK113751.1:214102-251846 GCA_000611955.2 Stegodyphus mimosarum
ATATATAATATATATATAATCATGAATATATATATATTGTATAATATATATATATATATATAATCATGAATATATATATATTGTATAATATATATAAATTTTTCAATACATAATATTGCAGTTAGAACGGAAACTCATCAAACGAAGTTTTTCTCCTTATGGCCCATCTGCGGCCGCGTTGTTAAGATTGCTGAACACAGGTAGTGCGACCCAGGTTCAAATGTCGACGAACCGGCTGACTGCATGTAAATGTTCGTGTTTTTCTCTATGTGAAATATGGATAAGAGCCAGTTTTCGTTAGAAAGTTCTCAACGCAGACCTCCCTTCTCTTAGGCAGACAGACCTCAATTGTTTTGCCCTAATCAAATAAAACAATCTTCCTCGTTTTATTATTGCAAATTTGTCTTACTGCAGTTATATTCTCTTAACGATACTTCATTCATAAAAGAAAAGAAAATTCAATCGAAACGCTTCATAGGGACATTTATTAGACCAAGCCTTTTCACTGTTATCAAGTTTTTGGTTTGGTTTGGCTCATTTTGACTGTGGCAAAGCAAACGAAGGCTATTTGCCTAAAAGAAGAGATGCTTTCGTGGATGATTTCCAAGGGAAACTGGCTGGTATCCCCGTTACACATGGAGCAAATTCCGAAAACACCCTTACCGCTCGGCTGCTGATGGGCTGTTTGTTATCAGAAAGTGGCCACTGAATGAGAATGTAGTGATATATTTGAAGGACTTGGTGCTTCGGAAACTGTCTGTTAACGTGGAATATCCATTAAAGTGAAGTGTCCGTTCGACAGCCTCATAATAAATATTAAATTTGGCATCCATCATTGGTCATTGTTTAAAGACTAACTCATAGTATAGACAGCAGTAATTAGCATTTCTGTAAGAATCATTAAAACATATCGTCGCGTAGCTACTTTCCAGGTTGCCAGTACACTGAATTTCTTCAAGTAGTCCAGTAATAAAAAAATCTAGCATTTCAGGCCTGCTGATCTGTGAGGTAGTTCATACTGAAAGTTGGCCATATTACTCTGTTTTACAGAAGAAATTTAGAGAAAAGCAACATAGACTGATGGTTCGTTGTACATGAGTATCACAAAATTCTATGATTGCATTTTTTCCAGGTTAGGAAAAGTGCTGTTCAGAAGAAGCATACCATTAAGCTGACATTTGATAGTAATAATTCAAAAGCACAGACGTATGTTCCAAATTCCAAAACATAACTTTATTTGTTGAATATAATTGCAATTAAATATATATGTATATATGAAATGAAAACGCATTTAGAGAAGTACTCATGTAGGAATACTGAGACGTAGAAAGGCAGAAATACCGATCGCGAAGCACGTAGATCCGTATTGAAAAGGAAGAAATTGCTTGGACGTCTGTGCTGTTTGGAAGAAATTTTGCTGAGCTATTTTCCTATCGCAACAGTATCAAAAATGTAAATGTTCTGGAAATAGGCGCGATTAGAGTGTCAAGCGAATTGTGACCACAAATGACAATTTAAATAAAAATGAAATTTAATTCGCCTCGACTGCCAAGTTTCTTAGTCATTAAGCATAAGGAAAGTAAATGCGCCTGTCAACAAAGGGTCGTATATAAGAGCCGCATTCTTTGTTTAAGTTCTGAATGACAATCAGACGAGATCTTACGGCAGTGCAGATGACATAATGCATTTGGTTTTTTAAGTGACTCAGTTTAGATACCAGGAAAGTGACAAGTGAAAAGTTACGGAGGACGTGGGCGCTGTCCCTTTGCCATAATGGTTAATCAGTACAGCACCACGTCCGTCATTGTGCAGCCGATGGGGTTCGCTGCCATCCAACTGCCCTTGCTCCAGTATTTATTGATATATATATATAAAAAAAGTACATGGCCATACAGGGGCGTTTGTAACATGCTACTTTTACATTGAAATACATTCAAATAATACTAAAGTAATAATCAATAATGCTGTTGACAATATATTACAATAAATATTACGATGCTCAATTGTACAATACATTACATTACTAATTATGCAATTCCAATATATTACAATTCTAATTGTGCTGTGCAAACATTGTGCTACACTCCTCCATAGTACACTTAGTACCCCTGATATTAACTCATACAGTGCTGCTCAGTACAATAAACTAATAATGTCGTACTAACATAATACTAATAGCACCACCAGTAAAACCAATAATGATACTGAAAAATATTACACAGTATTATGCGCTCATTTACAAGTGTTCTCTCAAATATGTAATTGAATGCTCATAGTCAGTGTTCCAACAGTATGGCCCACACAGTTCGAGAGTTATGAATAGTGTTGTTCACACATATTGAGACACATTACAGTACTAATTTCAGGATCGGTGCTACCAATACTATTATTACATAAAGTTAAACGGTAATTTACAGTGGCTCTTCAAGCACGTAAGTGCACATAGTCGGTGTTTCTGACAGTTTGGCATACATAGTTCGAGGGTTATACCAATAGTGCCGTTCACTCATATTTTTTCATTCCTTTTTTGGCTGATGCTGTTGGACATTAATTAGAGATCCTTCATAATCCGAAGGGTTATAAATCACATATTTTATTGAGTAATTTGACGTAATTGCTTCAAGCTTGCCTAACTGCCTCTTCTTCAGTTCTAATGTGTAAAGGGAGTAGTCTAGCAAGAACATTTAAGGCATCCGAAGAGGTTGTACGATAGGCCCCAGTAATCAGTCGTGCAAATGTAGGTACCAGGAAAGGGAGAAAACTAAATTATAGTAATTTGATATTCATATTGTTTATCTTACATACCCCCCCCTTTTCAAAGAAGAAAAGGCTTGGCAATAGAAGAGCTTTTTGTAGAAAAAGTATTTGAGCGTTAGCAAATAAAGATAGATTTTGTACAAAATATACAATATGTGCTTTTCCCAATAAGCTATAAAATTAATTTCTTCGAGAGCATAGCCTTTAGATTTCACTATGCCCTGTTATTTTGTTCAGTAACTTTCTAATATCTTAGCATGTAAAACGACATATTAAAATGTAATTCGGAAACACTGCAGCAAATTAGTGTATAACATGTAAACTAAATGTATAGTCCAGTTTTTAATTGTTCTAAAATGATAAGTTAAATGTTTTTAAAGTACTTCAAATATTCTCTGCAATAGTGTAAAAATCATTTTCTAAATTTGGAGTACTAGATGCAAAGTACTTGAAATTCTTCTTTGAATATCATATTGTTTATTTTACAGTCTTTGTTTTGAAAGTCTATCGTAAAACTGTTATAGTCAATATAAAATCAAAATATATTCACGAGAATCTATTAAAATTAGTAATTATTTACTCATTGTAAAATAAAATCACATTTTCTTATTGCAAAGGAATGTAATCTGTACTTTAGAAATTAATAAACAGAAAAATAACAAAATAAAGATAACAAGATAAACTTTAATAGAAAATGGCCAGGTCCTGCGCAGGCAAATCAGCCTAACTACTTGCTGATGGCTGTGGGATGCTTTAAGTACAATAGCTCATAAAAATCTCTGTTCCTCCTACACAAGACTTTTAGCAATATATAAATATATCAAAGTTCCTATTTATGATTAATCTTCAAATTACATAAGGGAAAAAATAAATAAATATACAAAATTTCAAATTCAAGTTAAAACGAACAACTTGTATATTCAAGTTAGATCTTACAAATTTAGTAAATGAAATTTTACATTACCTCACAATAATAATAAGTTAAAAAAAGCTTAACGTAGTGTGTGTATGCATGTAATGTAAAAACGTAGTGTGTATATGTGGTCGCATTTTATGCTAAAATTACGGCTAGATGAATGTGACTAGTGCCACACACAGCCAATCCATGGCCATAGCTGACTCTTCTAGAAATATTAAACTTAGATATTAGCAGTATACCTAGATGGACAATGGATATGTGCTGTCACTGCTTGTATCCTCTCATAAGGAGGATATACATGTATATTATTCCTAAGGAGTAATGCACATAGTGTGATCCTCGTGTCAAAATACAACAAAAACTTAGTTTCGAAACTAACAGACTACAAAAAGTTAGTTAGAGTTTTTGTTCTTGTCATCTTCGAGCTTTGGGGAATGTACAATACAAATTTTGAGTAGAAAAACTTTAAGAAGAAAGAAAGGAGTACGATAGGAAAGAAGCCAGCCTGAGAAAAGTCAAATTCGGGAGTAAATTGTCACAATTAGGGCTTAGAACCTTCATCATGTTAAATAGGATATCCGGGTTACAAATGATTTTAAAGATTTGAATAAATTTCAATGAATAATTTGGAAAATAAAAATTAATTAATTTTAAATAGCAGCAGGTATTTTGCTATTTCTAACAATTAATTTAAATTCGTTTGCTGGGTTAAAGGTCTAGTGAAATGGAAAACTCTTTACAGCAAAATAATATGGTTTATCTATTTGAAAAGTAACTTCAGAATATTATTTTAAAATTTTAATGAGCTTGAAAAAGGAAGAGAAAATTTTCTGACGTTAAGATATTGAAATTCCTCATACATTACTAAATCACCAGGTTCAAAATGGCTTGCTTTAAAATGAGAGCCATATCTGTCTTTGTTTACAATATGGTAATCATCAGACCTTTTCTGAGCAATTTTCCTAGCTTCTTCAGTTGGTTGCTACAGATCTTGATTTTTGATTAAAAGATCATATGGTAATTTTCCATGCATTAAATAAGATAGTAGGAATTTTGATACACAATGTGATGTATTACTGTATTCTTCAGTGACTTAAGGTATCAATTTTGTTCATGCAATATTATCTTGATAAGAATTTAATTCACATTTTAATCTAGTTTGATTAACTCTTTCCACTTCACCATTAATGTGTGGTCTATGATCAGTAGTTAATAGTTGTGTAACGATATGATTCTCAAAAAATGCTTAAATTTTGAGGAAGTAAAATCAGCATTTCTGTGGCTTAAAATTTTCTTTGGGACTGAATCTGATCAAGTTGCTTTAACAGCTTACGTAAATATCATTAGTTACACTCTTAGAAGCAAATACCCATGTATAACGAGTGGTCTGATCTATAATAATGAGCATATACTTTTTAATAGAATTATTATAATTTAAATCACCAACATTATCAATAGATAACAGTTCAAACGGTTCACTTAACAGATGGCAGTGTTTGCATTAAACCAAATTTCTTTCATTTACTTTTATGATTACATTGACATACTTCGCTGTGTTTATAACAATTTCAATATCTTATACTATACCTGCTCATGAATATTGAGGAGATAATAAATTTCACATTGAGGATACACCAATATGATCAAATTCAATATGAGTTTTTTCAAGTAATTTAGTGCGAAGAGATATTGGTATTAGGATTTTTTACAATTCTTGTTTCTTTACAGACTCATATGCAAAATTAAGTAAATTTGTAAATTATGTTCATTTTTATGAAAAGTATTGAATCAAAGATACTAATTATGCCGGCAAAGAATTATGGAAATATTAAGAGTCGAATATATAAGCTTATACGTGAGTGTCTTCAGAGCTGTGATTGTGGAGAAACGAGGGATTTTCGGCGATTTCTGTGCTCATATTCCTTCACGAAATTTGCCCTATTTCTCGTAAAAGCTGGGTAAATTTCGTAAGGCATCAGGTAAAATGAGTAGCCATGAGCGTATGGATAACAGCATGAGATGGCGAATGGTCGGGAGATTGAAGGCAGATCAATCAAACGCAGAGGTGGCAAAAGAGCTCAGTGTAATGCCTACTGTCGTCTGCAATTTATGGAAACAGTTTCAGAACACCGGATCCATATCAAGAAGATCGATCAAGATCCACAACGACGACCACGGATCGTTATTTGGCACTTTCAGCGTGGTGACAAAGGACTGCTACAGCTTCACAACTCTTACGTGATCTGTATTCTAACCATTGGATGTACCACTATGTCGTCACCCTGCGCGACTTTTCTGGCTATGAAAGAGGATTATACCCCCTATTAGACTCATTTCACCAGCACTATGAGCTTTACTGATAATCATGCGTATATAAAATGACTTTCGAATGGTACGTCTCTTTCTCTGTTACAAATGTGTATTCATGTCAAATTTCATCAAACTCTGTTCATAGTTCTTCAAAAAATTGACATAATGTGCAAATTCTTTTAATTTTGCACACGTTATTAATGTTCTTATACTTAGTGTTACAAACATTATCCAAATTTTGATCATGTTCAATTTCTTCTAATGATAATAATTTGTATGTGCAAATGTTGACAAATAGGATTTCTAGTTAACATATCAGCGTTAACATTAAGAGGTAACGGAAGAAGGGGATACCAGTACTTGGACGACATATTGAAGAGTTAGACAGGCACTACGCTTCCCGCTCTGCTAGAATCCACTTCACATTGTGGTTTGGCAAGGAAATGTAAGGGAATAATAGTGGCAGTGATGTTAAAAAAATTGCATATTGCTATGGGGATGCACTGTGCGACTGTGAAAAGGAAGTAATTACGTGGCATTACACAGATTCAGCCCATCTCCTGCAGTATATCCAGGATAGTTTTGATTTTTGTGATGGATGCCTTTTATTTGATGATATAGCGTTGGTACGGGATTCTGTCATCTGTATTTTCCAGAAATCTAAGATGCTAGTGAACAGTTTTGCAGGTAATATTCGGAAGTGTCCGTGCTACCCCTGAGGCACTGGTCCGTATTGCTTAGGAATCGTACATGATTATAGACTGTAAACGGGCCATGATCTGTAATATAGCGTGTTAGCTAAGCAAAGGAAGTACACTTTTTATTGCTAACTTTGGGAAAGAATAGATAGGCATGACGGCTTTGCGGTGCATAGTCCAATTTCTCTTGTCATTTCGCTTTAGGCAAATTAATAACAACTCTTTTGAGATGCCAGTATGGTAGGGGCAGAATTTGTTCCGATATTACGAGCTGCCTCCTTTGCCAGTGAATCTGCTCGCTCATTTCCTTTATTTCCTGCCTGTGATTTTATGCAGTGGGGGGCGGGTGGAAATTCAGGTGTCAGAAGCCCTTTTGAATGCTACTAATAGTATGAGAAGTACGGACGGGTTTAGGATGGCATATAGCCTTGAGAGATTATTCGCTGTAGAAATTGGAGTTGTAGTGTCTATTCCTCACCGCATGAGTTACTGCCATTGCTAGTGAATGCGCTTCTACCTGGAAGATGCTATTCTTGGGCGAAAGTTGCGCTTTCCAGGGTGTCTATTTGTTCATTAGTGTACCAAAGAAATGCACAGCCAATTCCATAATCTGAACCGTTAGTGTAGTATTGAAACTTAGTATTAGAAGTGGTAGACTGTTGTTGCAGATGCATATTTCTACTGCAAACTTCTCTGACAGGCGGGTGAATGTGCAGCTTGGTTCTCGGTGCTGCTTCTTGTGCATGAGGGTGGAACCATATCTTATGGAACTGCGCGTGTTTTCGTAACTGAAGCAGAATCTATAACGTAGCTGCTTTTTAGCATTATAAAATATTTACTTAGTTAAATTAAATTTTAATTTTCTTCCATTATATAATTTAAAAATGTACGTTGTTTTTAGCTTTATGTTCCTCCCCGGGGGTCGACGTAGAGAACTCTGCGAAGCTACTGGCTAGGATCTGTACCTAGGCAGTCTCGGCCACGGGGGTATACAAATTATGAACTTAGTGGTTCTGGGGACTCCGGAAAGGTCACTTATTGGCCGGCCCGGGGTTCTGGCATGTCTTAGAGCAGGGTGGTACTAGTAGCCCGGGGGTAGCGCCCCGGGTATGCTGGGTAATGACCCCCTGCGACGGGCTCGCCCGTGCGACTGGTGGGTAGCAAATTGACGACCAGTGACGCCCCAAAAATGGGTGCGTTGCGCCTGCCTCTCAATGGGCCGGGAAAGAGGTTGAACCTCGGCCTCGGTTCGGCGGGGGGTAGGACCTGTAGTGCAATTAAGTTTGCGGAACAGGGAATGCCAATATATTGTTATTATTATTGTTAGCTTTATGTTTACTGTACATGCCCTTTATGTTTCGCAATTTTTAGGTAGTTTGCTGAAAAAAAGATAAAAGAACTAAATATGTGTTGATCAAGACCTTTAAAAGCACTTCCGTTTCATTTTCAGTAGCATCAAATTTATATAACAGAAACTCCACTGAACTTTAAGATTTAATACATTATCATATGAAACTTTGAAAGAAACTCACAAATAAATCACATAACCGTACCGGCCAACGGTGTATGACATAATAGGTGCAAAACAACACTTATGTCTACTTATTCTGTCTGATCTTCTACTTCTCCACAGATGTAAGTATGTCACATATGCGCTGAAGCATTCAAATAATGTTGTCAATTCAAAATGGTAGGTACAACACGCGCCACCCTAGAGATAAAAGCCAGATTTTATTTCGTCATTTATTTATTTCAAGTCGAACCTCCATTGATGGATAATCCCCATTTTTCCTGAATTCTCAGACTTTCATAGGAGAAGACTGTATCTACAGTCAAACCTCCCACTAGCAGACATTCAAAGAACCAACATTTTTTTAACATTATCAAGAAGCGTCCGCCTGCTAAATGGGAGAATATTTCTCTCTTACTTCGAAGGTCTGGAAATTCAGGAAGATCGATTATTTCTTATTATTCCAAGCATTTATTTTTAGTATAAATTTCATATCAAATAGTGGGACAAAAATTGCATAAAGTTTTAATAACATTCCAATAACAAAATGATTGCGCTCATTAAGTTTCAATACTTTATTAGAATATGGTAGGTTTCGTAACAATTATCAGCATGCTAAAAGGAAAATAACAAAACAAGAGAAGAAAAACCGTTAGACCCTTTATTCCAAACTTTCATTTTTTCTATTACCGTGATATATAAAAAGGAAAAATCAAAATATCGTATTGGTTGATATTTAGCGACTTGTGTTTCTAAACAGCCAAGTGTCATTTAATAAGAATTCGGTCATGTGATCAATTTCTAGGAAAGAGAAGTGATTAAAAATATACTACTGGTCAATAAGCTCTCGCGAAACAAAGCCAATTAAATAGATATCCGTAAACAAGCACTGACGTAAAAAAACCAAATAGGTTTCCGGGAATTACCTCAAATGTGTTATCGGTCCTGTCTAAGTGTAGACGGCAGTAAGCTTGCAGTTCATGAAAAGATATGTGAGTGATGGTATGCATCTTCTAAGCTATAAGTAATCATATACTATATTTCTTGACAACATTATAATATCCAAACTTAATCGTTTCACCGGATATTTTCCCTGAATAAAATTTCTTGATTAAAGCGGCTAAACGTGAAATACAGATTGTGTTCATATATGAATATGTGTTCGCAGTAAACGAATTCTTATAAAAACATAATTTTCTTTATTGCTCAAGTCTGATAGTTCTTTTTAATTACCAATCTACTTCTTGACTATCAGAAAAACAGAGTGTATCTTAATTTTGGTAACGGAATATTTTCTTACTTTCTTCGTTCTGATTACCAAAGTCCGTCATTTTATAAGGTTTCTCCTTCAATCTCTTGACTTTCTTCGTGAGCATAAACTGTGAAACCTTATGTGGAGGACAGTGAGCAAATCTAGGCTATGTCCTTTAGTGTTGCAGAAACTACAAAGTCAGAAGGAGGGTTTGAAAGTGACCCTTTAATTCAAATATTTACAACTCTTCAAATTGAGAGTAAGCCACTACTTGGGCTGAACTAAAATAATATGAAAATAAAGTGTGTTAACAAATTCAATTCCCTGACTTAATTCTAAGTAGGACGGCGAGGGAAGCTTAACTCTTAGTGAAATGCAATTATGCGAATTTCACTAGCAAACACTGGTAATTGCAAATTCCCTATGAAGGCGAACTTTCAGTAGACAGAGGAAATCTTTGCGCGCACAGCCTTACGGCGATACATCCAAGGCTCTGTCTTTCCCTTCGTTAACTCCTGCCTTTTAAACTGCTAACAGATATATGCGATTTGCATAAATATCTCGCTCGCGCTAAATTCGGGCAGCAACTGAAACTTTGAGATATTGATAGGAAAGTTCAAACTAAAAATAATTTGGTTAATTAAAATAATGAATGCTACAATTTGTCTTTTCTCGAGGTGTAGAAAGGGCCCTTTTTAGCACTAAAAAAGCACAAAGTCCACCGGTACGACGTCAGGCTTGTTAGATTACGTCAAAAGAGTTACCTTTGTACAGTCATCTTTTTAAATTTTTTTTGGGGGGGAAGCAGCTATGTAGCTTTGATATTTGGAGTTTAACTACTTTTACACTGCGAGGATGTTTTTTCTATAAAGAATAACTTTTTTTTTTCAATTATGGGATATTTATTTCTATTTTCCAGTATCCATTGTGTGAAACATTAGCTATGATAATGAACCCTTTGCTGAGACTTTCTTTAGGCTCTTGAAACAGAGTTTTTTAAGTCTTTTTCTCCTCTTTAAACAAAGTAAATTATTTGCCTTCTATTACAATCATTCAACTACAGCCATTTTTCACCTACAATCGCAAGAATTTTTGATAAAATAAATGAAGAATTAGGAATTTAACATTTTTCTTGCGCATAACAAGCAGCAATATAAAAGTATATGCTGTAAGCTGCATTGTCTTTTACTTTTCAAGAAGATCTTATGCAAGGATTATTATGTTATTATTTTTTGGACTTGATCCTACTTCGTAGTGATAGTTTCGGAAGGGATATTCTTCAATGGAGGAAAGCTGTTTCAGCTAGGTACTCCAGTGATTCACCGCTCCTCAACGATACCTCGTATTATAATCGTTTTCCTTTGTCTCCTTTCAAGTAAACTGCATATTGTTGACAGAATAGCATTAGCGTCTGAAAATTTCAACATGGCCCGCGTAGCGCACGCATTTCACCCTCAGAAACTATGACAGAGTAAAGAGAATATTACTGAAGCAGAAGGTACAAATTTAGATCACGTGCACGTGGCAGTTTCGCAGCTACAAAGAAGTCAGCGAGGATCGTTTCATAGGCTTTAATGCAGTTTTTCATTATGATACGGCTGCACACTCATAAATTTCAATAGATCTGATCTTCTTAGATAAAATAAGAGTGTGGATTGAGGATGGATCATAAATTTCAATACGTTATCAGTATCCATTTCAAAACAGGAAAAATCTCTCGATCATATTAGAGCAAGTGTTCAGCTTTCTATATTTAGACGAAAGTAGTAAGCGCTCGTAACCGGGTGACGGAAGTGCCGGCACAGAAAAGGGGCGTGATCTCCGACATCTTGGATCACATGACAACCGAAAGTGACGTAAATTGATTGATGACGTAGAGGGCATGACGTCACTCATAGTTTCGTTTTTATTCTGTGGCAACGAGAATGTTTTCAAAGTTTTTATTTTTTGTGGCAACGACAATATTTGTTTCATCATCCATTTCTTGTTTGGGCATGTTGTCTTATCAAATGGCGTTTGCCGTATCAGACCTTTGTATGCCTCCTCTCAGGTGTATGGATACGTTTCTGTGGACCAATCAGATTCTTTGAAACATGACCTCACCCTCTCTTAACCAATCGCCGTTCAGATGAAATAAAAAGTTCCTACCCAATATAAGGCTATCCCGAGAAACGTTCCGCATTTCTTTCCTTGCTGTCGCCCTGAGTGTACGTACCTGCTTTTGCTTCGACCACCGTCTATCATTCTTCACTGCTTTGAACGAATCAGCCACGAAACCGCAGAGCGCCAGAAATCATATACTTTTTAGACTTTTAATCATATACTTTTACTTTTACTACTTTTACTTTATCATACTTTTGCTACTTTTACTTACTTTTTACTACTTTTACTTTATCATATACTTTTTAGACTTTTAATATACTTTTTAGACTTTTAATCTTTTTAAAAAAATAGTTGGAATTTGCAATGTGTGCTTAATCTGCCTTTACTTTTTTCAGATGGAAAACCTATTTGAGAAAGAACCTATGCCTTTAAACGATAAAGTGTTGAGCCATGAAGACCTGTTTTCACCCAAGATGTTCCAAGATAATCAGCTAGCTCTTGTGCTAAAAGAAAAGCAGAAGAAACCATCCATTTCGAGAAAAAAGTATGTATTTGCGAAAAGTTATACGTTTAAGTTTATACTGTAAGCGACCCCATTTTTTAATGTATTATATATTAACTGATTTATTTTTCTTTCAGCGCAAAGGTCGTTTTACTGAAGACGCTTTTCCAGGGGAGCTCACTCACATGGGAAACAATGTCTTTGTGGGACCCAGCATTTACAAGGGAAAAGTGACGGTGTTCATCCGAGAGTATGCCAAATATGGTAAAGCTTACTATCAGACAAGAAGAGGAGTGAACTTTTAACCATGGTGTTTGAATGTTTTTGCAACCAACATGACAGTGGACGAACAAGACCTGCTGACACTGAATCTGGAGTTGCCCAAAAACATTTGTGGTCACGTATAAGGATTCCCACTTCACTTTGAAACAACTTTCTGCTCAAGAAGATGAAAAAAGTAGCCTCAACATTACAATTACGCAGTGGGAACTGATGACCAACTTTAGCCGTATCAGCGACACCGTCACCAACCTCGTTTATCAAAACATGAACTTTCGTGAAGCCTACGAAAGCATATCTGACGAACCTGTGAAGGAGGAAAATCTTCCAGAATCCTTTGACATTTCTATGGGAAAAGCACGTCTCCAAATCATTCTAAAGACGTCGCTTAAAGAACTTCTGGAACAACAAGGAGACCTGAAATATCCCAAACTGAGAGACTGTGAAGAACGTGTTCATAAAACAGAAACTGTAAATGCCGTTGCTCTGAGGTTAAATGCTGTTGACATCGCCAGACAATTTTACGGAAATATTTTGGGTGAAGAATCCTATTTAATGTTAATAAAACCTGTTCACTACATTCCCAAGGACTTTTTAAAATCTGTGTGCTTAAACCATGCACTCAACGAAGTAAAAAACACATTTTGTACTATGAGTGGTGTCTTAGGTATAGAATACTATGAATATTTGTAAAATAATTATGATGCTCAATAAAATGTTATTTTATTTTACAATGATCTCATAACTGTCTCCAAGTTCAGACCTTATTTAAAAAAATTAATTTGTAATGATCACTGTCATAAATTTTTAAAAACCATTTTTAGGGCAAACCTATGGATTTTTATAGAGTATAAATATGGTTGTTCTTAAACATATATAGCCCACCAGCGGCCGAGCGGTAAAGACGCTGAACACTAGTAGTTCGGTCCGAGGTTCGAATCCCGCGAACGGGCTGGCTGCATGGGCGTTTTCGTGGTTTTCCCCATGTGTAACGCGTGTATACGAGCCAGTTTCCCTTAGAAAGTCCTCCACAAAGGCTTCCCTCCCTTTAGGCAGATAGCCCTCGTGTGCTTTGCCATAATTGAATAACCTAACCTAACCTTAAACATATATATCATTACTTGTTCAACCTTTGGGGTGTTAAGTAGCATTCATTTTCTCTCTTGTACATGTGTTAGACCTATTTGTAGAATCTTTATATAGGCAAGTTATTAGAAACTCTGGCATTATTTCCCTGTTCTAGTTAAACATATATAAATGAATATCAATGTACGCTTAGATCATAACAACTGCTGCAATGAACGCAGCTCTGGCTCAGACCTATCGGGATTCACAGGTCCCCGCAAGTTTCGGGGGTGTTGCTGCTTTAAAAGGTCGCGTAAAAACAAAAGACATCCAAAAATGGCTACAAACCAAGGATTCTTATACTTTGCACAAGCCTTTGAGGCACAAGTTTCCCAGGAACAGAGTTATCGTAGGAGGCTTAAACGAGCAATTTCAATCTGATTTAGTGGATATGCAATCCTTGGTCTCTTTTAATAATGGATACAAATATTTGCTGACCTGTATAGATATCCTTTCCAAATACGCTTGGGCTATTCCTCTCAAAGGTAAAACATCTGCGTCCATCAAATCCGCTTTCGAAAAGATATTTTCGGAACGTACACTCGAATAAACAGATGCAAAAAAAGAAAGAGTTTCCAATAAGCAAGTTCAAAATTTTTTGGAAAAGAGAAACGTTCACTTTTTCACGACATATAATAGAACCAAAGCTTCTGTCGTAAAACGATTTAATCAAACTCTAAAAGCAAAAGTGTGAAAACACTTTATCGAAATTAATACACGAAAGTACATTGATGTTATAGATAAATTATATCCAGTTATAACCATACATAGAGTCGTAGTATTAAGACAGAACCTGTCTCAGTTACGTTACAAAATCAAGCAAATTTTTTGAAAACGTTGTACGGTCAGCAACCAGTACAAAACCCCGTTCCTTCAGATTTAAAGATTGGAGATACGACACGCATCAGCCGAGAAAAAATGCTCTTTGAGAAAGGATACGAAGTTGCACAAAAGAAATTTTTACAATCTATAAGATTATTCGACGGATTCCTGTTGTCTATAAACTGAAAGATCTAGCAGGGGAAGTTATACAAGGAACTTTCTACAAGCAATAACTTCAAAAGGTTTCTGAATCTGGTTATTATCCCGTTGAAAAAGTTTTAAAAAAGTGGAAACGTCGCGGGAAAGTGGAATATTTTTTGAAATTTCAGGGGTACCCGGAAAGCTTCAATGCTTCGGTGGAGGATGTTAGAAGGGTATAAAAGGCCCGTACATTCTGCTTTTCTGTAATTTGAACGAAACATGTCTTTTTTTACCACACTGGTCGGTGACGGTGACAGCTCCATGCACTTTTTTCCAGACAACAAAATATCACAATTTACTACTTAGCTTCATCCCCCAACTGATTTAAATAGTCAGTGGGTGTTACCTCTTGTGGACTTTATTTACCATCAAACATGGCATAACGTCCGAAAAGACAATAATTTATTTGGATTTGATTTGGGCGATGGAAAATTGGAAGGTCGAAGAGTGCCTTCAGGATGTTATGAAACGATACCAGATTTATTAAAAGCCATAAAAATACCTTCCCATAAAAATAAGATTAAAAGTTATCATCCTGTCACGAAAAAAGTTATCATTAAGACAGACGAAAACTGCAAAGTCATTCTTCACGAAGGATTACCTGAACTTCTAGGGTTCGAGCCGGGTGTTTACAAAGGATTGGGGCAAAGTCCTTTTGTAACCGATCCAAAGGTATCTTTTCCTGTCATGTATGTGTATTGCGGTCTCGTAGAGCCTCAAATTGTGGAAGATGTACAAGCTCCGTTGTTAAAAATTGCCACCGTGGAAGGAAATGACGGAGACATCATAAACGTTCATTATCTCAGGCCATTTACTTGCCAGTTATCCGTCAGCATTTTCAGACTATACATATTGACATAAGACTTCACTCTGGATATTTAGTACCATTCGAAAGAGGAAAAGTATTCCTTGTGTTGCATTTTCTTCTGAGACAAATTCTATAAAAGAAGCATTCATCTGCAGATTGATTTCATTTGGATTGTGTATGCAAGATTAGAAGTATTAAGCATGCGGGTGCCTTATACGTGTTGCAGGAAAAAATTTGAAGATTATTATTTAGCTCAAAATGGAAATGGATTACTTACTATCAAGGAACCATTTTACAGAAACGTTATGGTATTGGTAGATTTTTTGCAAAGCTGTTTCGCAGTGCTAGCCTTTTTTGATGAGTGGAGCCAAAACATTTGGAAAAGAAGCTTCGCGGACTGGAACACAAATTGCAAACGACGTATTGTCAGGAGAAAATTTTAAAGTCTTCCTGAAAACCAGATCTAAAGAAGCTGGCAAAAAATTAGCGAGGAAAGCAGTTAAGAAAGCAGACGAGATGATTGGCCACGGGAGGTTTAAAAGGAAGAGCAAAACCCCGTAACACTTCATTTCGTCTAAAGCCAGGAAGGTGCAACGACGGGATATTTTTGACTCGTAATGGCATTTCTGCTAAAAGATTCTCCAGAATGCACTAAATCCGAATTGGATTTATTTTCGTTACCTCCCACACAAACAGTTATCGAAAAAGGTCAGTGGGTTGAATTTCATCCATTAGCCAATGTATCGGAAGGAAGACCTATCGAGTTCAATGTTTCTGGAAGCAGAGACAACTACCTTGACTTATCACAGACACAACTCTATGTCAAAGTGAACATTTTAAAAAATTATGGCTAGCCAATTACGGATGGAAGTAAAGTCAATCTGGACCTGTCAAACTCTTTTTACATTCTATGTTTTCTGAAGTGGATATTAGCTTAAATCAAAGACTCGTGTCCACCCAGTAATACCACGTATCCCTACAGAGCCATGATAGAAAAATTACTAAATCATGGTTTTGATACGAAAACGTCTCAAATGTCATCAGAATTGTTTTTCAAAGATACAGCAGGACGTATGAATGTTTTTGATACTTAAGACACTCAACCGAATGAAGGATTCAACCAAAGAACAGAAATGTTTAAACTGAGTGCCTCGGTCGATATGATTGGCCGATTGCATTTGGATATGTTTCATCAGGAAAGACTTTCGTTGAATATGGTGGATATGAAAATTAAACTCATACGCAGCAAATCTGAATTTTGTTTATTGGGCGAAGGTGAATTTAAAGTTTTACTCGAACAAGCTTCTTTGTTTGTAAGAAAAGTGAGAGTCAGTTCGTGTGTTGTGCCAGGACATGCAAAAAGCCTAGAAAAATCAAGAACCAAATTAGAATTCCATGGAAAGTGTAAATTTTGAAGAAGGATTACCATCTAACCTGCAGATTCTCCAAAATGCTTTAATTATTATAGACGATTTGATGTCTGAATTAGCAAATAATACTCACTTTAGCAAACTTTTTACAAAGGGAAGTCATCACAGAAACCTTTCAGTCATTTTAATAACGCAAAATTTTTTCACCAGGGCAAGGATATGAGAAATATTCATTTAAATTCCCATTATCTTGTCTTATACAAAAATCCTAGAGATAAAAGTTAAGTTTTGCATTTAGCTAGAGAAATGTTCCCCGGAAAAGTTAAGGCCTTTCAAGAAATTTTTCAGGATGCTACTTCAACTCGTTTTAGCTACTTGTTGATTGATTTACGACCTGAAACAAGTGAAACGATTCGCCTTCACACAGGCATCTTTCCTGGGGATAAATACTATGTCTACCAGCCCCGACAGTTCATTTCAGTTTGAGACGTCGAATGATTAACATGTCTTCTCCCATCGTGATCGATTTCGAAGGCTTTCAATAGATGCCTCATTGTTACATTACTAAAGAATTAGCTTTTTACTCCGTGTATGAAGGATATCACAGTTGCTGGTCATTTCTACCTCCTCAACCTTGGAAAACATTATCACGGTCTCAGCAAAAGTGTTTTGCTTGGGTAACAAGAAATCGTCATCATATGAATTGGAATGAGGGTTTTTTACCTTACACTCATCTTCGTTTTATATTGCATTATTTATCATCTATTTATTCTGTCACATACGTGAAAGGATTAGAAAAGAAATTACTTTTAGAAAAATTATTATGTAGAGCCATCATAAAGCTGGAGTGTCCTAAGATAGAAAATTTTAAAAAGAAGATTTCTTTAACATGTTCGATTCATGCAAAAAGATTTAATTGCTGTGCTTTAGCCAAATCGGCTGCATTTGCTACCTATATAAAAGAAAACGTGCAAAAAGAAGAGCTCATTTGTCATCAAAATGTGTCATTTGAAGGATGTGGATTATCTAAAACTGTTAGGAAAAAGTCGAACAAAAGCAGCTGTACTGAAGAAGTGCCCAAATCACCTCATCAAATCTGTTTGTGAATGTCTTTTAAATCTTCTAAAAGGAAACGTACCCATCACAAAATCGACTCGTCCCTTTTAAAAGAACTTTAAGGAAATTAGCAGACAAAAAAGGTACCTCTTTTAAAGAAAAGGCGTCTTCTGGTTCAAAAAGGTGACGGTTTTCTATCTTTCCTGATTCCTGTAGCAGTCAGTGTCTTATCCTCTCTTATCCATGGAACACAGTAAGAAATTCGCCCTGGTACCCCTGGATCGTATGCAGCAATTTGAAGATGAACATTTGAGTGATTTAGATACCCAGAGTAAAAACTTTCTTCTTCTTTGAGAACATCGGCTAACGGACAAATAGTTTTATTCCCGGTTTGGTGGATGACCCTCAGAAGAAATCATAGATACACCAAATGATAAAAGATTCATCCAGACGTTTTTACAAAACGAACAACATGTTTTATTAATATAACAAAGGAAATTAACCCATAAAAGATTAAATAGAATCACGATGAATTACAATTACTGTAAGCAGCGCTCAACGTCTGCCTCCGCTCGCTGATAACACCTGCTCTGTCCCTATTTTTTTAATAACCAACGTTCTTTTCTTTCTGATGTTGCCATTCCGGATAACACAATCTTTTCTTTATTCATAATGACTGATTCCTACTCATAGCGATGTGCGTCCTGGAAGACGTCACAAAGAGACAATGCTGCTCAAAGTTCAGCGAGAGAGTCTGAAAATACAGTAACGGAAAAAAAACAGCAACACAGCTTCTAATTCAAAACAATGAAATATAAGTGAAAGCTCCAAAATATGCAGATTCCATTATAATGATTTAATAAACACACTACTAACATAAAATAAATGTGAAATTATATATATATATATCATATACACACTGTCAAAAGATAATACTACAATATTAAATTGATACAACTGGACGTATTTTAAATTTGTCTTGTGGAAACAGGCTTTCTTTATAATTTAATTTTGCTTACGAGTTAACTGATAACCTTGATAAGGCATCAGCATTCCCGTGTGAATTACCTTTGCGGTATGTCACAGTCATGTTGTAACGTTGTAACGCTAAGACCCAACGAGACAGTTTAGCACTTTGAGGCGCACTTTGGGCCAAGTAACTGAGAGGATTGTGGTCAGAGACAATTTGCACTGAAAATCCAAGTGTCAAATTTTTCAAGGCTTCGATGACGTAAAATGCTTCTCTTTCGATGGTTGACCATCGTTGTTGACAGGGAATCAGTTTTTGGCTGAAAAACGCTATAGGCATTTCTTTGCCATGTTCATCATTTTGAGCTAAACACGCTCCAATTGCAAATGCAGATGCATCTGTATAGAGTTGAAAGTGTTTATCAATGTCCGGAGTATGCAGGGATGGCATTTTAATCAGCTCTTTTTTAAGTTTGTTGAAAGATGCTTCCGTTTTAGAGTCCCACGGAATATTATTTGGAACACTCTTTTTCGTAGGGTTTGTCAGAGGCAAAACTATTTCAGAAAAATTTGGGATATAATCCATATAATAACTTGCTAGCCCTAAAAGACTTCTGACTTCTTTTTTAGTGGCAGGCTCAGAAAGATTCCGGATGACTTCTACTTTCTCAAGATCTGGAGAGTGAGTGCCAGAACCGATTACGTGACCTAGAAACTTCACTTGACTCTTTCCAAAATCACATTTTCCGAGATTTGCTGTTAGACCTACGTTTCTCAGAGTCATTTGCAACACCCCTTGACAAACTGAAAAAAAGCAAACAAAATTTCTTGTGGACAAAAGAGTGTAAGGATGCATTTAACAACTTGAAGCTTTAATATCGGCTCCAATCATAACGTATCCTCAGCTCGACAAACCATTTATTCCTGACAAGGATGCGAGCAATGAGAGTGTCAGTGCTGTTTTGTCCCAAGAAATAAACAGCCAAGAACGTGTCATAGCCTACTGGAGTAAGTGCCTATCAAAACCGAGGAGTAATTACTGTGTCACTAGGAAAGAGTTGCTCTCCATAGTTAAAGCCGTAGAAAATTACCATCATTATACGGCAGAAAATTCCTGCTCCGCACGGATCATGCATCATTAGCCTGGCTTTTAAATTTCAAGAACCCTGAGTGTCAAATAGCCAGGTGGATACAGAGACTCCAGGAATATGACATCACTATCCGGCATCGGAAGGGATCATCACACGGAAACGCCAACGCTCTGTCTAGAAGACCTTGTCCAGCAAACTGCCGATATTGTTTCAGGGTCGAAGCGAAATACGAGCTGCTTAATCCAGTCGCACGGCAAATTAAACCAACATCGGCTGACCAAGACCCATGGTGTGACAAAGAAGTGAAGAATATCCAATTGAAATATGGCGACATTAAACCCATAATTGATTTGATGGAGACCTCAAACAGAAAACCTACCTGGCAGGACATTTTGAGCTATAGTCCCACGACAAAACACTATTGGGGTCTCTGGGACTCCCTCCATATTCGAACGGCGTCTTGTACTCGAAATTCGAATCGGATGATGGGAAGGCTTTCCGATGGCAACTGATACTTCCAAGATCTAAGATTTCGGATGTACTTAAAGAACCACATAGCAGTCCTCGGGAGGCCGTGTTTCTTCTGAAATAATGCAAAGGATAACCTACAAAAGTGGTGCCAATCTTACGATGCCTGTGCAGGTCGAAAAGGACCAAAGAAACGCAGCCGAGGGAAGCTGCAACGTTACAATGTAGGAGCACCTTTTGAGCGCATCGCCTTTGACATCTTGGAACCTCTGCCACGAACTGCTGATGGCAACAAATACATCCTCGTTGTCATTGATTATTTCACCAAGTGACCTGAAGCATATCCTATTCCTGATCAACAGGCTCTCACAGTAGCAGAGATGATGATACAGCACTGGATTTCCACGTTCGGAGTGCCTCTTAAGTTGCATTCCGATCAGCGAAGAAATTTTACCTCGGCTGTAATCAAAGAACTCTGCAAGCTACTCGGCATTGACAAAACACAAGTGACGCCTTTACATTCCCAATCGGAAGGCGTGGTAGAGAGGTATAATCGAACCATCCTTAACATCTCATTCGTGGTTTCTAGAAACCAACAGCACTGGGACAAGATTTTACCACTGTTTTTACTGGCTCACCGCAGTGCTGTCGACGAGACTACCGGCTATTCCCCATCTCAGATGCTCTTCGGTCGTGACCTTCGTCTGCCATGTGATCTTTTGTTTGGTCGCCTTCCGGATACGGCTTCATCGCCTGAGGAATACACTCAAGATCTACAGGCCCGGTTTGAAGTGATTCACAACTTTGCACGAGAGCGAGACAACTTGGCGACGGAGAAGATGAAGATCCAGTACGAGACCAAAGCTACTGGACATCATTTCAAAGAAGGAGACAAGGTGTGGTTATGGAATCCGACTCGACGTAAAAGACTCTTTCCGAAATTACAGCCACCTTAGGATGGTCAGTATACAGCCCTAAACAGACTGAACGACGTCGTGGTTCGGCTCCGTAAGTCATCGAACTCTAAGGATAAAGTCTTTCATTACGGCAGGTTAGCTCCTTACTATGGCCGCAGTACGTAGTGTATATAATCGTAAATAGTATAAATCTGATAACCTATTATCAGCCCTTTTTGTATTTAGTATTTGGTAGTATTTGATTTGTATTTAGTTATTTGATAATATTTTATCTGTATTAATCATTTGATAGTATTTGATTTGTATTTAGTATATGATAGTATTAGGTTTGTATTTAGTATTTGACAGTATTTGATTTGTTTATTGCAAATATTGTTTATGTTGTTTGCTATTATAATATTACGTTTGTTATTGCATTGACGCCTTAGTTGTTAAGTTTGGCTTCCTGTCCAGGGATTGTATTGCCCGGGACGTGCACTCCTTGAGAAGGGTCCAGTGTTACGGCTTTTGTATTTATTTAACTATTTTAATAGAATTGTAATTAAATTGTTTTATTTTCCCGTGCAACTCAGCGCGTGACGAATTTGGAGAAAGCGAAGCCGGAAAAGTAAAAATAAAAGAGGCGCGTGCACTTAATGTTTAATAAATAAATATATCGTAATTGTTTTTGATATCCAGAAAAATCGAGAAAATACCAGAGTGACATCGTGAATGATTAAAAAGCTTATGAAAGCTGTAGGAAAACATCTCAGCTCAGTTGCTGTTGTTTTAAGCGAACTGTTGCTTACTTGTGCTGTTATTGATTGTAGCGAATTCGCTGTGAGATAGAATTAGTTTCTCTGTATTTTGAATTTGAGTTCTTTTTAACGTTTTAACAGTTCTCAATATAACTGCTGCGAGATATTGTGATATTGTACGAATATCACTGAGGAAATATTTCAGCATTTTGTTTTATTTCTTGTGAAAGGAATAAAATTTATTAACTTTTTAACGACTTGTGCATCCAATGTATTACGAACCTGTACGCACGCAACAATATTATTTGAACAAACTTTGTTGTGCGCTTCCACCTTGATAACCTATTATCAGTAATTTCAATAAGTTCAGGCTCTGGTATAGACGTGATTGGACGGCCAACTAAAAAATGCCTTGATGTTAAACTTCGAATTCATTAATGTCATTAGACATAGGGGTTAAAGGGCGCGAATTTAAAACTCCTTTAATCTGCGTAATGATTTTAAGAAATTCTTCCATAGTAACCTTAGTACATCCCATAGGTCTTCTAAGATAGTATTTAAAAGAT
This sequence comes from Stegodyphus mimosarum, assembly GCA_000611955.2. NCBI lineage: Eukaryota > Metazoa > Arthropoda > Arachnida > Araneae > Eresidae > Stegodyphus > Stegodyphus mimosarum. The sequence continues at coordinate 236,563 of KK113751.1, forward strand.
CTAACTCCCGCTTTCCACAATCCACCAAAATTCGGTGATCTAGGGGGAAATTAATTTCCACACTATAGATTCTGAGGTGATATAGCTGGTTAACGATTCATCTGGTTTTCAAATTAATTTTTGCAAACTCTTTAACTCTTTATGATCGCTCTTAAAATTTCTTAATTATCTGTAATGATGGAGGAGATGTTTCCTCCTCTCGCACAAAATCGCTTAAGAGCTGCAATAAAGGCTTCAGACGTCAAGTCTGTTACTGTCTCCAAATGGACTACCTTTGTAGATAAACATATAAATACAGCAACATAAATTTTAGGAAAAATACATTTGCGTTGACCTTTGAATTGTACATGAAATGGTCTTAAAACGTCAACGCCACAATTAAGAAAGGGTGAAGTCGAAGTTATACGCTCAGTGGGAAGATTGCTCATGACCTGATTTGCTGCAATTGGCTTGTTTTTAAAACAAATCACACAAGCACGAACTACATTCACTTTCAAAAGTTAAGCATGGAGAGAAAAATGCTAATTTACGGAAGCCAATCAGAATTGAAGAGGATGAAGTTCGCTGCAGAGGTAGATGAAAGTATGCAAATATGTTAGGTTACAGCCAATCGCGCTTTATGTCAAGAATTATGCAAAAAAGGCAGTCTTATAATAAGTCAGCTTTATGAAGGGTTATAGAAGTTGACTGTAAGTGCTGATAGAAGGTGTCTAAACCTTTCGTACAATTTGTTTGCAAGACATACGTGTTTCTATGACTTCCAGAAGACGAATGGAAGATTCTGAACATTGGCGTGCTGTAGGGCGCATTGAAGCAGGACAGTCGATCACAGATATTGCTCTTTTCTTCGCCGTTCATCATTCTGTAATTTCACGTTTATGGAAACAATTCCAAACCACACAGTTGTCCGAAGGCCCGTAGCCGGTCGCCCAAGGGTTACAACCCCCGCGGAAGATCGATATATTGCTATTGTAGCCAAGGGGAATCCCAGAGCTACCTCTACACGTGTGACATCTATGGTTACAGCGTCCATTGGTAAGGCGACATCTGCAGGTACTGTACGTCGAAGGTTACATATGAGTGGATTGTGCGCCCGGGTACCTCGAGTTTGTGTTCCTCTATCCGTCCAATCAAGAAGGGCACGATTACAGTGGTGCCGGGAACATGTCTATTGGAATGTGTCTGACTGGGCCAATGTCATGTTGACTGCTGGGTCAAGATTTGCTCTGGAGCCAGATGACAAGCGTATAAGGATATGGCGTGAACAACGAACACGCACTCAGTCCCAAAACATCACCGAACATCACGCATTCCGAGGCGAAAGCATTATGATGATATGGGCAATGATTTCATTAGGATACCGCATCGACCTGCACATCTCTAAACGGGGTTCTTTGACGGCCGTCCGACATCGAGGAGAGGTCCTAGAACTCATTGTGAGATTGTTCGCTGCAACAGTTGGCCCTACTTTTGTTTTAATGGATGACAACGCAAGTCCCCATAGAGCTGACATCGTCGATGACTACCTGGAGAGTGAAGAGATTGCGCGAATGGCCAGCATATTCGCTCGACCTTAATCCCATTGAAAATCTTTGGGATGCTCTCGGCCGTGCTGTATATTCACGTTTCTCACTTCCAAACACTCTTATTGAGCTGGAAACTGCTCTACAAGAAGAATGGCGATTGCTTAATTCTGCGGTGGTTGACCACCTAACTGGTACAAGCATGATTACAAGGTTTAAATTTTGTGTACAGATGAGGGGGGGATCACATACCCTATTAATGTCTTTTTGTTTCATTTTATGCTGTTTATTTTCACTTTATACATAACTCTGTTTAAGTTTCCAGTATGTTTTACTGGAGTATATTTTGGTTGGTGTAAAGAATGGCCTGATTTCTGAGTTTCACGAAATTAGTGATCTCTCCTCATACAACGGAGCTGAAATTATAAAACTGGATGTGTGGAAATGGAAGAAACACTTTAAAATTTATGGTTTTTACAGTCCACCCAGTAACACCAAACTTGACTTTAGCTTATTGTCTCTCTCCAGTAAAACAATTCTTTGCGGCGATTTTAATGCACACAGTTAACTCGGAAATTATAAAGACACAAATTCTGCTGGTTTGGTGATGGAAGATCTTTTGAATTCTGATAAACTGGAGCTTCTGTATAATGATTCAGACGTCCCAACCTATCTGCATTATAACGTCAATGGAACTAAACCCAGACTTAACTTTAGCTTCTGCAGTCATTTCCGATGTTGCTGAGAGAGAAGTAATTTACGATCCTGGTTCTGGCCATCACATGACTGCTACTAATTTCAATTTTACCTCTTAGAAATCACTACGGAATTCCGTTAGGCACAGATGCAATTTTACTAAAGCTAACTGGAATGCCTTTACTCTAGATCTTGAATCTATATTTGGATCTATTTCTAGTTTCTGTGAAACAGGCGAGAGTATTGATTGCGCCTTTTCTAGATTTACTAAAATTGTTTTCGATATTGCAAAAAAGTGGATACCGAGAGGCAAACAATTCATCTATAAACCTTTTTGGAATGAATATCTTGGCATTCTTAAAAAAAATCGTCTATGGCTCGTTCCGCTGCTGAACAATCCAAGACATTCAATACTGGAGAACATGTGTTGCTGTCCTCCGTAAAGAAATTCTTTCTGCTAAAAGAAACTGTTTCAACGATTTCATTTCTAAAATTCACAGTAGGAAGGATGGAAAGAGAGTTTACAACTACGCTAACAAATTACAGAATGAGAAGATTGCATCTATCAGAGAGTCGTTGAAAATTGGTAGTCGTGTTTTAATTGATGACAGATATATTTCTAATGCTTTTAATTCTTTTTGCTCTTCTAGACAACGCTTGAGGAGATACTTCAAAATCCAACAAAAGTATATTAGACGGGAACTTCGTCACTCCGCCTCTTCCCTAAATCGTGGACACGAGATATTTTATCAAGACTTTAACAAGGGAGAACTTATAGAAGCTATTAGCCATGTCAAGACTGGCAAGAGCCCTGGTCCAGATAATTTCCACCCAGAGTTCTTGAGGCATTTTGGTAGAAAGGCACTCTCTGTATTATTGGAACTGTATAACTATAGTTGGAACACTGGTGTTCCATCGATCTGGAAAAAGGGGATTACCGTTCCTATACTTAAAAGTCATAAACCTTCGGATAATTTAAATAGCTATCGACCCATTTCCTTAACTAGCGTTTTATCCAAGGTTATGGATTACTTCACGTCTGAGTTGGTTTCTCGAGTCTAATAACCTTATATCTCCAAATCAGGCTGGATTTAGAAAATGGATGTCCACAAGCCAACAAGTTGCCTTGCTGAGTCAGTCTATAAAGGACGCTCTCGATCAGAGGTGCTCTGCCTTGGCTGTGTTTGTGGACTTTGAGGCTGCTTTCGATAAAGTTTGGGGACTCAAATGTATTCAGAAATTACAAAAGCTGAGTGTGTGCAGTAATATGCTCTTTTGGATCATGAGCTTTCTTTCGCAGCGTTTCTGTGCCACTCGTTTTGGTGATTCTGTGTCCAACTTTAAACAAAGCGAAACTGGCTTACCACAGGGCACTGTGATCAGCCCTAATTTATTTAATATTTTTATTGATGATCTTCCGAGTATTTTGACTTCTGATGGAATGACTAAAGCTGCCCTTTTTGCGGACGTTCTTGTAATCTGGTGTTATGCATCCAAAGGTGATCAGTTCAAGCTGGATACTGTCCTGAAAAAGTCTCTCGAAAGGCTGGAGAGTTGGAGTTTGGAAAATAATGACTGTAAACTCGGGGAAGACTAATAGTCAATATTTTACTTTAAATAGACAGCCGTTTACTTCTGAGCCTGTTTATAGAAGTTCTCCCTTACAGCATAATGATGCGTCAACTTATCTGGGATGCATCTTTGATAATAAAATGAAATGGACTAAGCACGCTGAACACGTCATCTCTAAAGCTAGGAAGAGACTCTCCATTCTTAAGAGACTAGCTGGTGCTAAATGGGGATTTGGCAGAGCTACCCTTAACACTACTTATAAGACCTACATCCAGCCGGTTTTAAATTATTGTAATGAAGTTCTGGTCTCTGCCTCGGATAGAGTATTGGGAATGCTTGATGTTTTCCAAAACCAAGCTTTGCGATTGATCACTGGAGGTGTTAAAACTACTCCCGTATTTGCTATGTATTTGCTCTGTGACATACAGCCAGTGACTCAGAGGGGTTTCATTCAATGCGTCCAGGAGAATACTCAATATAATGCCATTAACGACAAGGCCTATTAATTGTTATTTCATTTAAATCCACTGGAGTTTGTGGTTCTCGATGTCAGATTAGACTTCACCTTGAATGTGAAGAAAAGCGACCTATGCCCAACTGCTCTTCGAGCCATCACTTTGGAAACCATTAATACTCGTTATCCTCCTAGTGAATGGCTTCATGTTTACACTGATTGTTCCCTTTTGTATTTCACCCAGGGCGCTGGTGCTGGCGTCTTCTGTGATCTGTTTTCCTTTTACCTACATGTGAGCTCCCATACAACTCACTTTGATGGTGAAGTCGAGGCCATCTATTTAGCCCTAAAACAGCTTTCTGCCCGTCTCTGTTCTCTTTATAAAGCTGTAATTTTATCAGACTCAAGTTCTGCTCTTCAGGCCATAGCCAGTAACCTAGAAAACAAAGTGTTCATGTCCAGAGCTGCAGGGAAATGTTGAGCAGAGTTCAAGCAAGGGTTGCTTTCCAGTGGGTGCCATCACATTGTGGCCTTTGGGGAAACGAGACGGCTGATCTTTCGGCAAAAAAGGTACGGATATTCTTCAGAGGTCTTCCAGAGACCTACCTCTTCATTCTGCTAAACTTGAAATTAATAGGATTTATAAAAAATCTTTTTGTAATGCTGCTGATAGTGTTTCTAAAAATAAATCATGGAGGGTGCTGTTGGAAGCTGACTGTGTTTCGGACTCTCCTCGTGCTACTGCTGTGGCTGAGTTTAGACTGTTGACTGGTCATGACTGCCTTGGTGCTCATTTATTTCGTTTTAACCTGACTTCCTCTCCTTTATGTGCTTTGTGCGATTCTGGACAAATCATGGATGCTGCTCATCTAGACGTGTGCTCTGCGCTTAAGAGTTTAAATTGTATTGTAAAAAAGTATTGGAGAGCTCGTTGCCTAACGATCTGATGGTCAATGGTCTGGCATTTGATAAATAAAGTTTCCAGTATGTCATTATCTGATAACTTACAAAAATTTAATATTGTTTTCATTTCCGTACATAATTACTGATTTTGTTTTATGCATAAATATATATGATACTTTCCTGCCGAATTTTGTGTCAATCAAAGCAGCATTTGCTGATTTTTTGCATTTTACATTTCGTGCTTAACTTTTGGAACTGAGTGTATCTTACGAGCCAAGCCCTTCAAAGACCAATATTTCAAACGCACCTGATGAAGTAAACCCTGCGCTCCAATATGCAGGTACATCTTATGAAAATATATTCAAAAATCAGTACGGTAACTCTATGAGTAGGAGGCAAAATTAACTGTTGTTTATAATCAAATAATAAGTTTGAGTTTTTTAATTTTCCCTCAACTCTTAAAAGAGAATTTTCATGTAGAAAATGGTCAAGACCTTTAACTTACTTTGTGCAGGAATAGTTTTACCTCGCCGAATAGCTGTAATTTCCGAATTAAAGGCAGTTAATTGGGAATGCCGTATAAGAAACTCTTCAGTCTTTTGCATCTCCTTTAGAGTTAAATATCCCTGCATATTATCCTGCGATTTACAATTTAAGATAAACCTGAAAATAAAACTGAGTATTCTGATTAGTTTATGAAAATTATTGGAAAGTTTCAGAAAAGAGTCTATAAAATGTTCATTCATTATCAAAGTCAGAACTGGATTCGATGATTGTTTCAGTTCCTTCTCTTCCGAAAAATAAGGAATGAATTCTGGTAATGGAAGTTGTTGATTGAGGAACTCAGGACCTGACCACCACAAAGAATTAGCCAAAAGTTCACTAGTGTCTGCTTCTCGGGATATTATGTCCGCTGGATTTTCCTTGGAGGCAACATGACCCCATCTGAATTGTTCAGTGAGAGTTTGAATTTCAGCAATTCGATTGCTCACAAAAGTTTTGAACTTGTACGCAGGCGTATTTATCCATGCTAGAACAATAGTAGAATCGCACCACAAATAAACATCATCGATACTTAGCTGCAGAGCTGTTATTACCTTTGACACAAGTCTGCACAGCAGTAATGCGCCACACAATTCAAGACGTAGAATTGTAACAGGCTTTCCAGAACAAACTCCGGATTTGCTACAAAGGAGATTGGAATAATTCATTCCATCAGTGGTAATACAACAGATGTAAATAGCCACATCATAAGTCTTTTCCGAAGCGCCCGAGAATCCATGAATCCCTGTTCTAACGGAATGTTAAGTTAAAACACACCTGGGAATATTCAGTTGATCGATTAACTGAAGCTGTGAAAGGAATTTTTTCCATTCACACAACTCCTTAGGAGGTAATTCCTCGTTACAGTCCAATTTCAGCAGCCATAGTCTTTGCATGAATATTTTTGCCTTCGTGAGACCGGAAGGATCAACAAGTTTAGCTACTTCCTTGCGTTCATTAAAACTATCTTGATTGTTCACAGCTGTTTCGAAAGTAAAGTGATCATCCTTCGGTTTCCAGAGCATTCTTAGCATCTTCACTACACTTTCTTGAGACCTCAAATGAATATTCTTTTGTTGAAATATCACGCAGCAGCTCAGAAGGATTGGACACCCATTTATGTAGCTCCATACCTCCACGACGAAGCATTTGTACTAATTCAGATTGTAGTTCCTTTGCTTCTTCTAAAGTATTCCTTTCCTATCAGTATATCATCAATATAAAAATCCGTAGATGTGACAGCAGCCGCACTGGGAAAATGGTTCTGTTCGTCAGCTACCAATGCCTTTAAAGTTCTCATAGCTAAGAATGGCGCGCTAGTAATACTGTATGTTACTGTTTGTAACCTATAAACTTGAACTGGGGCCTCGCGGTTTGGTTTCCAGACAATTCGCTGTAAATTTCTCTGCGATGGATGTATGAGCATTTGTCGATACATCTGCTTAATATCGGCACTGAAGGCAAAGCGATGTTTCCTAAACCTGGAAGCTATAGAAAACTATGTTCTTGAATTGTACCTCCGTTCAATAGAATTGAATTTAGCGAATAGCCACTCGATCATTTACACGATGCATCGAAAACAACTCTTAATCGAATTGAAGTTTTCTCCAGGCGATATACTGCGTGATGGGGAATGTAGTAACAAATATCATAGTTATCCACGGGCATAATAGGTTCCATGTGATTTAAGCTTAAATATTCGTTCATAAGTTCCTTATACAAATTAGCCATAGTTTTATGAGCATCAAGACGCTTCCAAATTGTGTTCAGTCTGTTGTTAGCAGTTTCTTTAGATGAACCCAGCGTAGAAGCAGCATCGTCCTTCATAGGTAATTTTATTATGTATCTACCTGTTTCATCAAGCGAATGTGTTTCATTCTTTACGACTTCATTACCATCTCCTGGGAAGGATTCTAATTCGAAAAACTTCTTAATCGCATTATCGAGATTTGATTAATTTATCAAAAACAGTAGGATTGGTTATTAATAGTAGGTAGGACCCATGTCATTAAATAACCAAATTCTGTGTTTTGCAATATTATGTTTCCACTGAGCGCTTGAACTCTACCTTCCTCCCAGATGTTAAAGAATAATTCACTTCCTATTAATATATTGATTTTACCAAGTGTAGAGAAGTTAGGGTCTGCTAAGTTAACGTCATGCGGTATCACTAGATCAGAAATATCCAGTTTGGTTGAAGGAATTACATCTGTTATTTTTGGAATAATACATAATTCTAAATTATGAGAAAAGGTCTCTGTTTCGTTCGAAATATGGGCGAAAGTCTTTGCCTTGACTGAATGAACTGATCCACTTATTTCTGAAACGTGTGTTCGGATGGGTGTTTAGTTTTCAAGCCCAAAAATTCTGCGCATTCTTTCGTGATAATAAGGGTCATTTGGGAACCAGAGTCCAGTATATTCTGCAGCGCTGTCGGAACACATTCCCTCCTGTCACATAAATAACCACCGAACTCAGTAAGACAGAGTTTTCCGCCCCGGAAGTGGCTGCAAGACTATGTACTTATTGCTGTATATTGTCACCCGAAGCTTCTTCAGATTGCTTTGTTTTTCCCTGGTTTGACGGAAGGCAGGGAGTGTCCGTTGGACACTGAGGATCATTGTCCCTATGGAGAAGGGAATGATGTTTTCGGGAGAGCGGCTGCACGAAAAGTTTGAATTGCATTCTCTGGAATGAGTTTTTAGACAATTCACACATAATTTGCTATTGACGATAATGAGCCTATTCTCAACATTCATTTGTTTGAATGTAAAAAGAATATGGTTTCCTTTACAAATAGATATATTTTTTTGAGTAGAAGAATTTACAGCAAAACTTTTTGGTTTTGCACCAATACTGGGTTTAGGTGGAAATTTGACAGGCATATTTTTATGGATGTTTTCTAGCACCAAAGTTCGATTTTCAAGAAAACTTAAAAATTTATCCAGTAATGGAACACCTTTGGATTTTACGGAGAGCTCAAATTGTTTTCGAGTTTCTTTGTCAATCTTCTGAAGGAGAATATTGATTAACATTGCGTTAGACGGTCTATCGAGATCATACTTTAACGTTTTCAAAGCGCGTAGATTGCGTTTGATATTGTCTAATAACCGGCGAAGCTCCTTAGGTGATTCTTGCTGAATTCTCTCTTGGTTCAAGATATTCTGTATATGACTGTCAACTATCGCTCGTTTATTTTCAAAACGCAATTCTAAAGCTTGAAACAGTGATTGGTATATACCTTTACAATTCTCGATGTTTTTTGCTTTTCTTTTGAGAGCAGCCTTTCAATAATAAAGCTTTTGTTCAGCAATAAAAGAATAAATTAGCATTTAAAATCGTGAAATTCTTCATATTTTCCAGAGAATTGAGGTAAAGGTATTTCGGGCAATTTAACATTAATATTTTTAGCAGTATTGCAATTTACTGGCAATGTATTAAATTTTGATTTCAATTTTGAAAGCAGGTATTGGCTTACCTCCATTTTCTCCAGATTGTCCTCTAGTTCTTCAGTGATTTCACAGGCTTCCTCTATGGAGACCTCTGCTGGAAGATTGAAGTACCGCAGTTTTAATTCATCCGAGGATCGCTTTATTCCTGATAGTGATTGCAATTTCAATTCTAAAAATAATTCACTTTCTCCATTTTCGACGAAGTCACGCAGAGAATGTTCCAGTTTCGTAACTTTCGTTTTCAGACAACCGCGTTGCCTATTCAGAGATATTATATTATCCATAGTTATTCATCTTTCGTTTGGTCGGTTAGGACCAAAATGTTGACAGCATGTGATTGTGGACTGCATAGAAATTCATAAAAGTCAAGTTGAAAAACTTAACATTTATTTTCTTTCATGCATAATAATGCCGCTTAACCCATATTTCCCCATTGTCCTAAGAATAGGACAGCATACATAAATGGTCTTTGTATAAAATCTTTGTAATAATTTAATTGAAATTAAAGATAATTTATCAGTTAAGAGTCTTTTAACTACATATTTGTCTTTAAAGTTAGAATTAATTTAGATATTTTTTATGAATTTTTTAAAATGGAGATTTTTGCATATTTTTTGCTTATGTTTTCAACGTACAAGTTTATTAAAATTTTGAGCTCCAAGAAAAACATATATATGAATTTACTGAGATAATATTCTATACTTTTATAATAGTAAAAAACATTATCAAAAAATTTTACCTAAAAGATCAATTTTCTTTGCATTTTTAACTGTCCTAAAAATAGGACGACAGTAAGATCCACTTCTACCAAATCTATCAGTTTGCAATGGAGATAATCCTTTCTTTCTCTGTTACATTCCAAACATTGCTGTTAAACAAATAACCCCCGCACTTCAATCTAGCTGGTAGGTGCACATTAAATGTGTGTGAAATGCGGGGGAGGGGGTTGAGTGAATATTTCAAACACTGACTCATGAAGTCAGTTTGTATTCTAAAACTCATCGAAGTAGACCAAATTTCTCTCGTTTTCGCATGATTGAATTTTGGAGGAGAATAAAATTCCAAACATATAAAAGAAGAAACCAACTAAGAAATCGTGAGTCATTATCTCATACAATTGTCCAGAATTTGCTGTCAATAATTACAAACACTGAGATACATAAGATTTATATGGATAATTTCTTTACTTCCCATGAATTATTATTCGTTCCTTCAAATAAAACCTTCTTCACTACAGGTACTGTTACAGGACACAAAATGTCTAAATAACCATTTATACCCTCTAAAACAATGTCAAAAATGGAACGCGGCTCTTCCGGTAGCAGTTTTTGATTCAAAAACCAAAGTTGCAGCAGTTCGATGGAATGACAGTAGTGTTGTTTCAGTTATGTCCAATTTCGAAGAAACAAAAAAGTGTATCAACCGCATAAAGAAGAGTAAAAGTTGGCAGAAAACGGGTAAAGATACTAATGTGCATTGCATCTTACAATAAATATAAAAACGAAGTTGACCTACTTGATAATCATGCAGCAACTAATGTTACTTCAATTCAAGGAAAGAAAGGGTACTGGGCCTTTATTTGTTAATGCGTTCGAAACAGCATTTGTTGCTTTACTGAAGCTCAATCAGTTATTTAGTGATGATAGCCTGAGCCTGCTTGATTTTCGAAGACACATATCAGTTGCCTATTTGCGACTTTCTATTCCAAAAAAACCATCAGAAAACTGAGTGTTCAACAGGTTAATGAAGATTTTCTAAAGCTTCAAAATGAACGTGTTATTGTGAAAACCCATAAAATAGACAAGGAAGATGCAAGCTAAAAACTTGCGCAGCAAAACCAACAACTATCTGTAAAAAATGTATGGACTATGCTTAAGATGCTTTCTCCCATTCCACCTATGTAAGAATAAATAGTAGTGGATTATACCATTGTCCTATTTTTAGGACAGGCTGTATTGGTCAAGCTAATAAAAATTTGGTAATTTTTTTTATTTAATATGTATACATAGACTTTTTTATTTAATATGTATACATAGACTTTTAAATATATTTTTAAAAATTTATAAAAAAATATAAATTTTTTCTATGCTTGGTAAGATATGGGTTAAACGGGCAAAGAAGGAGTAAGGATTACAATTAACAATTGACTGTCGCTTTGACCAGACAGACGAAAAGGCACTCGAAAAAAAAAGAGTGCGTGCCTATCGCTTACTGATTAGTACTGAGCTCTCGCCAGACATTACGTGGCCCTGCAAACTTTAAGCCAGTACAAATAGACAGAAATATTCTAACCGAGACGGAATAATGAATATGGTACAACTGAATTCACTACACAAATAATAGAAGGGTAGTATTCACATTCAAAGAATTTTGACAAATGTGGTCTTTTTTCCCAAATATCTGATTCTGATCTGTATGAAAATAATAATATTGTTACGGATTTTGTATTTAATTTGCTATTTTTAGTAGAATTATGATCAAAACTATTTTAAATTCCCGTGCAATGCAGTACGAGACTTATTTACAGAGAAAGCTACGCCGGAAAGGTTAAAAATAGGAGAACGAGCATTTAATAAATACATATCTCATAATTGCACTCTTTTGCTATCCGGAAAAGTCGAGAAAATACCAGAATGTTCTCGTGCATGAATAAAAAGCTTACAAAAGTCAGAGGAAAACATCTCAATTCAGTTGTTTTAAGCGAACTGTAGTTGTCAGTCCAAAGGGATTTAGTCCCGAAGGACTATTACTTTCGTTTTGCGATTTTGCGTCGGAAACACAAAAACGGCGTATCACTTTTCAAATTGTTGCCACTAAATGTTATCGCTCTGCATTAAATTTTAAAAAATGAAAAATCTGCATAAATGTATGCATGTTTCTCGCATTGTGATAAAACCTACAGCCATCGAATTTTGAATGACGTAATCCTACTGCGAATATGGGCATCTGGAAGCCCTAATTTTGAATTTGAAATTTGCTTTATTATCGATTTTATGTTTTGTAACATTTCAACGAATTTCTGATTAACAAACTAAATGATTTCAAAGCGAGCAATGGCAACACTGTACGGAAAAAAAAAAACATTTTTATCTCCAGCGCACGAGACTTACGGAAATTCTAAAGATATGTTCATTTTAAAATGATTTTGCGATATTGATTTTGAACTGAATTTTATGGTTTGAGTACGTAGTACATGATATTTAATAAAAAAAGGTAACACACGAAACGTTAAAAAAACGCGCCTTTGGACGTAATTTAAAATCTGAAATCTTTCAGATTTTTTTTTTTACTTAGTGGTGTTATTTATTGATTGTAGCGAATTTCCGGTGCGATCGGATTAGCTTTCTCTGTGTTTTGAATTGAGTTCTATTTATATTTTAAAATATAACTACTGTAAGATATTGTACGAATATCTCCGAGGAAATTTCAGCATTTTGTTTTATTTCTTGGGATAAGAATAAATTAACTTTTTATCGACTCGTGCATTCAACCCATTACGAACACGTACGCACGTAACATATTGTATTATCTGTATGAAAATAATAAGGCCATATTGTTATTTTCATACACCAATAATTTATAAATCTTCAGTATACATTGTTTATAAATATTAACACCGGATTTTATAATATTCAGTAGAATTCACATCTAGAGAGTTTTAAATTTTTTGTTGTTTATACTAATTGTGTTAATACAAAAAAACATAATAATCAAATATTGAATTTGTCTCAGTCATTAATAGAGATATTAAACTTTAATCTTCATGAATATGCCTAATTAAATTACCCTCATTTATTAATAGAGATATAAAACTTTTTGTTTTTCGTGAATATACCTAATTCATTATCCTCATTCATTAATAGAGATGTAAAACTTTCTATTTTTTTGAGTTAAACTGCATGCTCTTCATGAAAGCCCCCTGCACAGAAAGATCATAAACCTTCACAATGCTACAGAATAGTTTTTTGCTTCATCTCAGATAAAGGCCATTGTGCAAAAAATGTTAAATCACTATATCACTTTGCTACTGCATCAATTTTTGTAAATATGCACAACTACAGCCAATACTCAAAAATTTTATCAAGTGGTGCAGTCATCTTAAACATCATCAAAATTGTTGACATGCCCAAATGTACAGCTTAACAATTACATCATAATTTTTTTTAATATCTCAAATGATAAAAAAGTAAAGTACTTTGATGATCAGACTAAGACAAAAGAGTATTTGAAATTAATATGAGCAGATTAACTTTAAAAACTCGTGTTCCTGAAATAAAAACAAAAGTAGAAGGTTATCACCATTCCTAAACAAAATAAAATTGCATAATAATAGAGCAAAAATTTATATGTTGTTGTCCACTCTCCATTCTAATCCAAAAAAGCATATGCAATGACTATGCCAATATCCTTGGATCAAATGGAGTTCCCAGTAGTTAAATATTATTTCAACTACTATATTCTTCATAAAATAACGTTTCATTCTAATAAACATAAATTAAAGCAGATTTATGATTTAAATATGGTTTATAACATAAATATTCTCAGTCTGACTATATTTTGTTCCAATCCTATGCACTGTTTTCATTTTTTGTTGCACTTTATATAACAGTTTTAGCCTTTATTTTTGCATAATCAAATTTATAGGTGTGCATCATGTTTGAGTTTTTATATCTTGTGTAATGTTGCAGAACTTTAAAATCTGAATTAATCAATACTCAAATTGTGATTAATAATTCAATTAGACATCAAGATATAAGCAAAAAAAATCTCACAGAAGGCCTGGTTGATTTTCTGGAAGTTTCCAGAAAATGCATTTTTGAAGCCCCAGAGTGATTTTCCCCAAAGCTTTCAGAAGGACGGGCAGCACATATACATATGGAATCTGCTTGCAATACAAATTTAATTTTGTTCAAACAGTTAGCTGAGTGAAACATGTAAGTTTTAAGAGTTTACTCTGAAGGTGATATCAGTAATGTATGATATTTTTTATGGTTAAGGAGAATTTGCTTTATCTCTGTGCTCTTCTCCAACTATTTACAGCTGTTTATTTTGGTGTATGCTACTACTTTTTCCTACTCATCTTCCTATAATTGTTGACAAAATCTCCCTGAACCCATGGATCACAGCAATTATGTACCATGAAATAAAGAAGCAAAATTATAAATGTATATATTTATTAATAACATAATACATATCAATACAAAATGAAAAATAAAGAGTTTTGCTTGAACAATTCTCAGTCATTAACGCAAAGTGTATTTTTTGACATGAAAGAATTCTTCCAGCATAAATAACGATTCCTGTTATTAATTTATGATCACATAATAATCTGAAAATTAATGTAGACACAATAAAATAAAAAGAAACAAAAGGAAAGCATGTTTCAAATTGCCACAGTTATTTTAATGATGCTGTTACTAAAAATTAAAATAAATTAAAAAAAGGAGAGAGAATGCAATCTACATGCCTTATCTACAACATTACTTTGATTGCTGCATCCACATTTTATTGCAACACCTAAAATTATACTCATTTTTTACAGAATATTAATAATTACAAAGGATTGATTTCTGTATATGCTTTCCAGAGTGTTCTCTAAATAATAAATTAAATACATACTAAATGCATGTTGTAAAAAAATGCAGTTTCAAACAAATTCTCAACATTTTTTGAAATTTTTTTTTTTAGGTAATCTAACAATAATTCATTAAATTTAAAACTATATCTTTTACACATTCAAATTTACACAAGATTTTACTAACAGCACTTAAGAGGGAAACAACAGTTCCAGAAACAACTTTTTAAACTAGATTTTAGAAATTTGGAAGACAAAATTGCTATCCACAGAAGTTTGTCTATGACACCTCTTAACAAACAGCCAATATGCATAATATATTTTAAAATGGACAACAGGCATTTAGTATGTACATTGCATTAAAAAAAAAAAAGACTAAAATATTTCCATAAAAGAAATTTACATCTTTGAATGGCAATTGCTTGGCTTTGCACTAAACTCATAACACTGGAATTTAAAATCAAAATTCATAAAATATTAACTTATATATAAACTAAAAATGTACAGAGATAGTCATATGCATCATAATAAAAACTTTTAAATTACATTTCAGTATATCATTTTCT
>KK113751.1:270965-287785 GCA_000611955.2 Stegodyphus mimosarum
AGAGTATGGTTATGTGTTGACAGATTGCTACGGAATTAAATTTTGTAAATATGAAAGAATTTTGTTTTTTCCGGAATAGTCACCACAGTTCATGATAATAACATTACTAGCATTATAAAACACATTCAGAGAGCTGCATCTGCGAAGTTCACAATGCGCAAGGAACAAACGTACCTGTACACGGCATCGCTCTTATTGGGAACAGCAATATAGGTCACACATCACGCGCGGGAGGTTTTCACGGAGATGCCAGAAAACAACGTACCTCCACCGTTGGTTATAGCAATGAAATAAAATTCATTGGGGTATAACAGAAGGTAACAATAAGATCAGTGGTCATTTCCGAGTTATTAATGAAAAACTTCTAAAATAATCATAAATATCTATACTTTTCTGAATTTTTTTCAGATTACTCTCTAAAAATCATCATCCATATTTAACAGAAGAAATAGAAATCATGTATCATTATGAACATTATTTTGTGACAAAATAATGAACTAATTAAGGAACAGAATTTTTCCACAAATAAAAATTTTGCCAATAAATCGGTCGAGCATTCTTAAGTAAACATTCTTCATATTTCTATTCCAAGCTACAACTCAGTGACCCTCAGCTACTATGTATGACGTCGAAAGTAAAAATTCTTTTAAGTTGGAGAACAACTATTTATGAGAAACGGAATGGTCTGGTCTGGTTTGGTTTGGTTTGATTACGGCAAAGCATACTAGAGTTATCGGGCCTAAAGAAACTGATATCCCCATGGTGGGCTTTCTAAGGGAAAGTGCCTCGTATCCATGTTAAGCATGGGAAAAACCTCGAAAATGCTGATGCACCCAGACCGTTCGCCTGGCATCCCAAGTCGTACTACCAGAGCTCAGGTACTTTACCGCTCGGCCACTGGCGGGCTATAACGCAATGGAGAAATAGCTTCGGAAAAGAAACTTTTTAATTGGATTTCAAAGATTCCAATTTCTAACGAGCGAATTCTTCCGTATTCGTGCACTGAACAACATTTCGAGTCACTGCACGTTTTTTCTTTTTTCTTTGGAACGGGGCTATCTGAAATTCAGTGGACTTAATGCTACTGCTTTCATTCAAAATTACATGCAACCGCTAGGTAGGCCTCTTTTTTCGGGGAGGAGGGGAGAACAACTGATATTTCCCCACGAAAAACATTCTGTCTATTTTATCAAAAGTGCGCTAATAATATCATGATGAGTTTTTTCCCGAAAGTTACTAATTCGGTAACCTCTGAATTGGATTTATATTTTATATTTTCATGGCAACACTTTTTAAGTGTGCTAATGGTTCCCTATATTTATTTTAAAAGAAAGAAAGAAACTATACTCTAATTAACACTGTGGAGAGAGACTACATATATCGCTTCCCCCCAACCGGCCAAAAAATTATTAAAATTTTCTTTGAGTAGCTAAGAAAATGAAGCAAAAGCCAACTAAATCATCAGGTGGTTTTGCTATACAACCGCATAGCGGCTTCATCGAATAAAAATGGCATAATAAAAGTGGAGTTAAGATTGCACGTGCACTCGGAATACTCCACGCATGGCTGAGCAAGGAATGTTGCTGGGCGGCTCCCCCTACCGTTAAGGTTCCTCATCGTTTGCGATGCCAGTTTCAAAAAAACAGAAACGCTGAAACGTGGAAAACCAGCAAATTTTACAAATCCAATAAGACAATTTCTTTTGAAATTAAAATCGTGTGAACCTCCACAATGTGTTAAATGTAAAATACCCCACGAAATAATAACACAATCGGTCCCTCATCCACTTTTTTTTTTTTAATCAAAAATGACACTTGTGTGAGAATCAGTTCCGTACTGTTACTCGATAGTTAATAAAACTTATTCATATAAATTCGTTATCACTGTTTACTATTTTATATTAATAAGTAAATTTCCTGGAAAGGGAGGAGTTGAGTTGCATATAAATTCGTTATCAATGTTTGCTATTTTATATATCTGTTTTCACAAACCCATTAACATATAGCTTTCCTTATACTTCTTAGCTACTACAATATTAGTTTGCTTTGCTATAAAAATCTAATACGCTTTTTTTAAGACATTTTTTAAACTATATTAATCCAAGTTCATCTAATGACAGCATCTTTGCAGGTGAAAGAAAAATTAATTTGACTGGCTTTCCTGGCGTAACAAAATAGCTAAAACAATTAGTTTTTTTTTTCCTTTTTTTGTATTCTTGGGATAGAATAAAATAATCAGGTAAATCAAAATACGATACGGAAATCCATATTATACACAAAGCAAATGTTATTTCACTAATGAAAGCAAACCTTTGAAAGTATAAGCACCAGTAACCACTAGCCTACAGGAACAGCGTTAGTCTGCCTATAGGTGCGCCACTACGTTTTCCAAATTCTTTTCAGTAATTAACCGTCGTTTTAAAACGCAATAATCGGTGTAAATTTAAAGAGGTTCAATTAGAAAATTTAATGTTTCATAAACAAGATATATAGATATACCTGGATTTGCAAATTCTTTTAAAATCCCATAGTTAAAACCGTTTTTTATTTACTTTTTTTAATAAAGAATTATATTATTCGGGATCCAAAAATTAGGTAAGTGAACCCTCACATATTTTTATTTGCAATACATATCTGTAAATTATTGAAAATTTTACAAACAGAATACGAAAAAATGTCTTTACCTTAAAAATTACTGCTTGTTCCAAATTTTTCAGTGTATCATTTCCCAAGCAAGTTCCGATTCCCTTTTTCTCAAAAAAAAAAAAAAAAAAAAAAAAAACCATACACTAAGCAACTTATTTTGACCGCAATTCCGAAAAAAGTCAACTGGGAGAAGACATGAAATTTGCATTACAGAGGTAAAATGTAGTACTTAGAACAACGATGAGGAACGTATAATAGCAAAAAATAAATAAATAAAATAAAATAAATAAAAAAATAAATAAATAAGACTAACAGAAATGGCTTTATTGACAAAGTACAAAAAACTGTCTGGCTAGAAGGGAGAACAACAAACCAAAGTGCCTTAAGTATAACCTCCCCTTACTGCAATGGTTGCGTTATACCGTCTATGAACATGAAATTATATAACAGTTCTTGAAGTAAGAGTTCCTATTCTTCAAGGAGCATCTGTTTCAGTTGTCTGGTGTTCCCTCTAGGGTAAGATCGTGCCCCAGGAATCTCCCTGAAGAATCCTACGCATGTACAATAGCATTTTCAGTCAGAAAAGCACGTTAGACAATCCACAATGTGGATAAAAGCTGGGATCAGTGGCAGCCCGGAAAACACGCACGTGGGGGAATAACTTAATCACAGTAAGAATCTCTCGTAAGTGAATTTCCGTCGAAAATGTGAAGCTCCTTCCGATCGTTCATCGTAATGCCTTTTCATACAAGCACGCCAGGCCAACTCCAGCGGTCTGTTTCCCTGACATTAGAGAGAAGAAAGCGTGTCCCTACCTTTCTTTATATCAAATGGCGATGAGCTTCGTTTGTCACTGTCATCGGTAAACAAGACGTGACTTCACTGATGAGGTGTTCGAGGCTTTGTGTTCTCTAATTTCCTGCGAACGACGTCGCTGACGAAATGCTGTCAGTGGTATACGGCGGGCAAATAGGCCACTTTTATGAAGTCGTCTGGTCACAGTAAACCGGAACACCTACCGTCCATTTGCCGTGCACCGCTGCTGAGCAATGTATGCCCGGTTTCGATTTCTTTATGACTACAAGGAGACCTATCGGTCATCAATAACCGTTTTTTCATGGGCCGACTATAACCAATCTTTCTCACAGCTGTCGCTGTCGTTTGGAAGACTTTCTAAGCTCGTAAAACAACACTTTTGTTCATTCCAAATTCTTAGATGTCAAACTAAAACCCTCCTCAAGCTTGCCAATCATTTGACCATGTGTAAAAGGTTCTTGATGTTTCATTGTAGCCATACTGCACATACAGTTTCACTTTTACCTGCAGGAGGATATCTAGAAATATGCCTTCCTTTCCCATGTTGCGTTGCACTGGCCGAGTTGGCCGATTTTTCGCGTTAGAATTAGAAGTACGTTTATCTACTTAGTTTACCCCTATTATCAGAACCCCGTGCTTCTTGCTTTTGAGTTCTATGGTACAGAAAATTCCAAACTTATTCAAATGAAATTTCCTCAAGTGTTCATACGTTTACTGACTAAAATTCGCATTTAAAATCAATCACGATTTATTATAAAGAAGAGGGAACGCCATGATCTGCATCGTATACAACGCTTCACATTTTGGTTGTCGTGAGCTATGTTCTGATGAAAAAATGTTTATGAAATGCTTATAATTGAAATAATAAGGATTTTTTTTTTTTTAAAGGAGAGCATTTTCTTATCAAATGTGTGACCTCTGGAAATTTATTTCTAATGGGCCAAACAGAAACGATGAACGCGTCTGTCTTTATTCTTGAGGTGCGAAACAAAAATGACTTTTTTCGTTCTACTGCAAGCCTCTATGCCAGTATGTCATTATCATTTGCTCTCTCACCTACTTGGCAGATTTTCAGCTGCAATCTCAACGGCGTTTGGGAGAGAAAAGGAGCCAAACTCCAATGATAAAAATATTTCTCCTACATCTACACCAATCATTTCCGCCCAGAGCTAGCATATGAAAAACATAGAAAATGCTTCAGGTGGCAAAAGAATGCGCAAAATCGGTATTATTTCGCATTTGAAATATTGAACCTTGAAAAACCTTTTGCTTTTATTGGACATTCCAGTAAACAAATTTTTAAATATTCAAATTTCTCATTTAGGCACTGAAAATATTAAAAATTACTTCCTTCATCTTACATTACTTCCTTAAAACAATTTTTACGCATTAGAAAAGCAACGCCGGTGCTCTGTATCATTCTTTTAGTCAAGAAAGATATTTGAAAAGTATTGCTGTAGTGCGCAATTCTACTGATTTTCAATGAAAGAATTCTGTTAAAATGTAGACTGCATATAATGGCTCTCAAGATGAAATATATTCATTAATTTCTATGCCATTTATGGGACAACCTTTTCATCCCCCCTCCTGTAAAATTTCTTTCAACAGCTATTGAAGAAGTACACATCAAAGATCCTCTGCACTATTGTATCCTTCTCACAAGAATGCTGCTCAATGAACGAACGAGGCATTAATCTCCTGGAGCAATATTCGACGATTACAAGCAGGGATAATACGAGCTTCCATCTAAACTCGTGTAACTTCTCAAACCAGACAGACAAACGGGAGTCTTGTGTTGTCGTGATGACAACTCCCTGACGATTCACCAGCGATAGACGCTTTTCTCTCATGATACCGCGAAGACAGTCCCATTTAAAATCTGATTTAGATGATGGGAACTTCCAACAGATTACTCCTCTGAAGCCACACCAGTCATTTCGCAGAATTTTTTTATGGATGTAATTTTTATTTTGTGATACATCCTGGAGATATGTTTGACCTACAAATAATCCCGCGTCGTTTGATATTCTTATTGGAAACACTTCTTATTATTCTTCGATTTACCTAAAATCCAGTTGCTTTCTGTCGTGCAAAGTTTGAAACACACCTCATTCTCCTCTTTCTCTTTCTATAACTCATGCCTTAACTCCACATCCCAAGGCACGAAAATAAACTTTGTTACCATCATCCAATGAACACCACACTTCTGGCTATTCTGCCACAGTAATCTTATCGCTTTCGATGACTTCCAGAGTCTCCCCTTTCAATTCCTGACGTCCTGATCAGGCTGGTGTTTAAGCTGCTTCTCATCATTATGGAAAATTCGAAACCAATATCAGAATGTCTGTTTACGCCATATATCTTTAGAAATACTTCTGCCGTTTTCTAGCTAAGCACTCAAATGTAGAAACTATAATTACATGGCCCAGATGGTCCTCTGCGTCTGAGTTCCCTCGAGTTGATTCAAAGCCTTTGAGACTGTGAAAAATGGTAAACGATAATTTTTATAAGTGCGAACCATAACTGGATTTATATGTGTTTTCTTCATTGCCATGCATTGTTTGTGTCGTCAATTAAAATGGATAAAATGTCATTGACTGAATTGATCTCGTCTGACAGGTAAGAGACTTTAATTATTTTATTTGTTTAGAATACTGAATATAATCTAAAGCGAAACAGAATAAGATACAATTCTTAGTTACATCAATTTTTGGTGCCGAAACCCGGGACCTTTAAATACAGTAAACAGCGAACAGTGCGAACTGAATAAATTTATTTAGCGAGGTAAATAATTTAAATTGTTATAATGAATCCTGAAACTTTTAGATGTGCTGTCAGACGCGTGACTATAAAATTATTAGAAAGCAAAATAAACAGAGAGCAAAACTGAAGAAATAGAAAAAGAAATTGAGAAACAACGGGACAAAAATTATCGTTTACCATTGTTCGTAGTCTCAAAGGCACTAAATCAATTCAAAGGAGCTCAGACATCTGGCCTTTGTAATTATAAATTTCTGCATCAAGCAAAAGACAATGTTTGATACGTCCATTTTAGATCCCTATTTTTTTCTCCCTCATCTATCTAAAAGTAACGCTCACGAAGAGCCAAGTGGTTAAGACCATTGATCACTTCTTCCAGCTGCGTTCGAATCTCGACAGCCTAACTAGCTGCGTACAGTATAGAACCAAAATATGAGACAGTGTCCCTTAGAAAACTTCTAATGAAGACTTTCTCTAGTTTAGTGAAAAATAATTTGGGGAACGGGAGGAGGTAAATTTAATTAGTCTATATAGATTTGATCTTTGGCTAGTAAAATCTTCCTATAAATTTCACCATGACAATAGTTACTTCGTAGTTGGCATATTCTGCATCTCAGGTTCGCAAAATACAGAACTTTTAGATTTTACATGAAGCTATATAAGCCACCGGACGGCCTACACGGCCAATGCCAGCCAAGTTTGTTATTGTATTCCCCTAACTTTTTTTTTTTGGCGCGTGCGTGCGAGCGTTTTATCAGTTGCTTTAAATATTTTTAAGACAATTTTAATTAACTTTTATATATAATTTAAGTACATACGTACTACACCAGTTCATGTCCCTTGCTTTAAGGGTGCACCAAAATCATTTCACGTGAAATGGGCTACCGACCCATGCTGGCATAATAAAATAAACTGCATATGAAAATTACGTGTCCGAAAAGCAATGGCGGCTATTCAGTCTTAGAATAATAGCGATATAATGACGTGAGGCGCGAACTGCTTGGAGTTTTTGTTATCACAGTGTTACGAATTTTGTATTTATTTAGCTATTTACTTAAAACTGTAATTAAAATTGTTTTATTTTCCTGTGGAACGCAGACGAATTTGAAAAGAAAGCTACGTCGGAAAAGTAAAAATACAAGAGCGCGTGCATTTAATATTTAATAAATAAATGTCTCGTAATTGCTGTTGCCATCCAAAAAAATCGAGAAAAGATTTTACCAGAATGTTCTCGTGAATAAGTAAAAAGCTTATAAAAGCCGAATTAAACGATCTCAGCTCAGTTGCTGTTGTTTTAAGCGAACTGTATGTTTACTCAGCGTTGCTATTGATCGTACCGAATTCGCCGTGAGACTGGATTAACTCTGTTTTGAATTGAGTTCTGTTTAACTTTTGACAAATTGTGATATTGCACCTCTCAGGAAATATTTCAGCATTTTGTTTTATTTCTTGTGAAAAGAAGATTTTATTAACTTTTTATCGACTTGTGCATTCAATCCATTACAAACCCGCAAACACGCAACAATATTAACAAACTTAACCACCTATGACGTGATATTTCTTTCCGATTACGATACATTCTTTTATAAATAAAATATTGTTTTCACCTTGATACAAGTGATTTGCTATTGTAAGTTATTAGAGCAAGAATTCTCAACCAGGTGGAAATTTCATAGTTTCAAGGGGGGAGGGCAATGAAGTTAGTCTTTTGTTTATCCGTTAAATATTTAATTTTATGAATATAAAAAATGTCTTTTGTCCCAGTTTTGGTAGTTATCGACATTTTCAATACTTTTTCTTGTTTAATTTATAAAATACATTTAAAAAATAATCTAAATTTAAATAAACGTATTTTTCAGGTTTAGGAAAGGAAGGGAAGAATGATCGTCTAATCAAGGCGAAAGGTGTGCTCGGAGGGGGGGGGAGCAAAAAAAACGCTGCTATAGAGAGATGTTATTTTTTTACCTCATTTGCAAGTATTAACTAAATCTGCTAGAATATTTCTTCCTGTTTAAGAGCATTACTATATTCTTATGCTCTCAGAAGTCTGAGAAACAAGAAAACTTTATTTATCGTCTATTTGCATTTGATTATATTTCCGATTTCCATTCTTAATGATCTCTCAACCACTGGCACTAGGTTTAATTAAGCTCGATTGCTTGACGTATTTACTGGAGTGTTTAAATCTTCCGTGAACTAGCAGATTGTGAGTTCAAACTAAGCTACTATTTTCTGGTTAATTGTTTCTGTAATTAACAAGAGTTAATATAAAAATAATAATATAAAAATTAATAAAAAATAATAATAAGTCTCTTAATATAATTTTGTAACATATAATAATGCTATGTATTTTATTACTATAAATAAAATGCTATTAATTACATTATAAATAAAGCTTTATATCAATTATTAACATAATACAGGTAATTTTATATTAATTATATACATAAAATTATTAATTATATTTTTTTAATTATTTATGAAATGATAAAATTTACGGGTGTTGCTTTCACGCATTTGTCTTTTACAATACTATAATTTAGACACATTACTGTTACTTTCATAATATAGTAAAGTCATTATATTTATTAGAAAAACTATCACTAAACACAAAACATTGATTCAAAAATTTTTGCAGTTAAAGTAGCGTTACAAATCTCCAAAATGTTGAAAACCTGCCAAAGTTAGGGTAACTTTCACAAAAAGAACAGAAACAGCTACAACAGAAAGAGCAACTTGTTTTTAATAGTACGGAAGAGGATGAATTCAAACGGCAGGAAAATATCTGTCAAGAATACATTCATTAAATACGGTAGGAAAATATCTGCCAAGAATACATTCATTAAATACAAACTAGCGTCAAATCGCCAAATTTTCAAGATTTTCAGCTTCGGGCAAAGAAATTGCCAAGAATACATACGTAAAATACCAACTGGCGTCAAATTGCCAAATCTGCGGCTTTCGAAGGGGGAGGGCCAAATTCATAAAACCTTCCATTTTCTAAAAGCTCCTAAAACTAGTTTTCCCAAAAATTCAAAAATTACAAAAATAAGAGATATGAAAACGTGTAAATCGGAAAGGTTTGCACGTGGGGAAGCAACACAAGTTAAATATAATATAAATGTTCTATCCGGAAATTTTTACAAAATTTTTTTAAAAAATAATACCAAACTGGTTAAAAAATATGAAGTTCCCCAAAAAATACGACATTCGATAGAAAAATAATTTTTTCATGTTACTACAGATAAAAAATATATATATATTAGATTTTATTATTTGTTTTGAGCTGCCTGATCGAAAACATTTTGTCAAATGCTTTAATTCATACAGTACTTTCAGAACAGTTTCATACAATTAGCTTCCGAATTCAAATCTGAAATAATCTTCGCCTTCGAACTCTTCAACGCATTTCTTCAGTTCTAGGCGCATCCCGTAATTCAGTAGCAACAATAAAGGGGGAGAGGAGAAGAAGATTTTAATTTTAAGGAGATAAAATATATGAAATAAAATGCTAAAATAAGAAAAACTTTTAATCGATTTCGATTAATTAGCAACAAGTACTTCGCTTAAGTTAAATCTTGCGTCTTAAAATCGAAGAAATACGTTATTTCTGTTTCTTTTATGTTAACCAAATGTTTTTAGGGTTTTTTTTTTTTTTTTAATGACAGGCAGCAAACTTTTCAGATTAAAACGTTTGGATTCAGATCAATGAAGCACCAATCAATCGAAGTAAACATGACGTTGAGAAAATGCTAATGCAAAACTGCAGACTGCTTTGCAAATATGTAGCCGTCTTTTAACTGGCATCACCAATGCCACACAAAAGTTAACTAATGAAATCATTCAAATTATTTGTAATTCTGCAAGGAATAAGCACCCCCCGCAAAATTCCGCCCTTAGTCGAAGTTCATATAATTCTCGAGTTTAAATGCCAATAAATGAAAAGAACTAACTTATGCCTTGATTTTTTTTATTTAAGGTTTAATTAAATAAATAAATCTGAAATTCATTTTAAAAATCACAATAACCCCTATAGCAAATTTCTACTTCCTAGACTGTTTTTAAATACAATTGAATATACGAAGGTGACATTTCGTTTACATTAATCATCACCGGATGGGTTGTTTACGTCGGAGATCGATATAAAACTTCATGCAAGAATGCTTTCAACACGGAATTAAGTTACATTCCAATGCTTGATTAGCACCTGTTTAATACTCACTAAAAAATTTCAGATTATTAGATTATAATGATTTCACATTGTATAGTCTGTTATACACAGGACCCACTTCCTTGTACATTTTGAATTAGGATTAACAGATTCTGAGTGCCAACGGTGTAAAAATCCTTTATCAAGCCTGCAATTTTTTTTTTCTTTTTTTTTTTTCCAGACGCTTCCCATAACCTAATTTACATTAACAGACTTTTTAAAATCTGTTACTTAACATTAACTGGCATTTTACTATTCTAGTCTGGATGTATCAAATTTCTAACGAAGTGCTTAAAAAAATATTAAAAAATCGAAGAATTACGGCT
Organism: Stegodyphus mimosarum; assembly: GCA_000611955.2. Taxonomy (NCBI): domain Eukaryota; kingdom Metazoa; phylum Arthropoda; class Arachnida; order Araneae; family Eresidae; genus Stegodyphus; species Stegodyphus mimosarum. The sequence continues at coordinate 281,723 of KK113751.1, forward strand.
AAGAGGTGATGGAAAATATGTTTCCAGGGTAAGTAAACACCATTTCCAATGTTAGAACATTCTGACCAATTAAATGGTAACTGAAAATTAACGAACAGATTGTATTTCTTTGATGCACTCTTAGTGCCATAAAGAATCAAAGTTAATGTACAAAGTATGAGAACATCTCGTTAAATAACATGGAGTTAGGAGCCAATCTAAAGCACTCTGAAGCACAGCACCCATGCTATCCCACAGCTGAAACACGCGCATTAATCTGCGATAAAGGAAATCACACAGGTTACAAGCAAAAACATTTAGAATACAGATACATAAAATAAAGGGTAGGAATGCACTCGTATAAAATAGGGGGTAGAAGAGAATTTCTGGTGTTAAATAGTAATCTAAAAATTAGATTATAAGTTAAAACTTTAACTGTAAGTTAATAAACACCTTGAAACGTTTAATATTTGATTACAACTTTCGAAATGCCGATGTTTATGTCACGTATTTACTTCAGTTCTGTTATATAGCCCTGCTATACCCTCCAAAAATGGAGAATAAAGATAATAAAAATATACCAGCTAAAATTTCCCAACATGATCAAATAAATTACTTCTCTTATTTTCAGATTCCCTTTTGTTTGCCAAAAGTAAATATGAATATACGCGTGGCGGACGCATTTCTTCGAGCACACATTTAGTGCTCTACACTTTTTTACCCTCCTGAAGCTGCAAGTCACACTTTTATTTAGAAAAAACTTCATTTTAAGAACATAGAAATATTGGGGATTCAGGGAGAAAAAAAAAAGTTTCAATTATGAAATTGCAGATTGTTTTTAGGTAATGATGCAGAGTGCATCATACCAAACTTTTTCTTACGAAGAAACGCTATACGCGTCCGAATAGAAAACGTCGGCGAAAAGAGATGATTTTCGCAAAGGTCAATGCCACGGGCGTCTGGGTTCGAAGCAGTAGGAGTAGCGTCGATAGCAAACTGTTGGGTTTCCACAGCTGAACCAACCACGCAGGCGCGGGATACAGAGCAATCAGCAAAGAGCTGCGGAAGAGAAATTTGCGAAATGCAAATGAAACTCCCCCCCCTCCCAAGTTTCGGAAATTCAAGTTTTTAACTCCTCTTTCCCATTACAAACATTAATTTTTCAAGATAAGTATGAAATATTTTTAAAAGTATGACATCTGAGTACTCAAGCAGTTCAAGAATGCTTAATGCAATACCTGATCGCAATAGCTTAATACAGTATCCGATCCACAGCCCTCTTTTAATGGAACACTTGCTTTAGATTTTAGATAATAACCAATTCCCCAGTACTCTATAAACACTCTTTAAAACATAAATAATAATTGAATAATAATTTTTAAAAACTACAAATACTAGATGTCATTGCAATAAATATAACTGTCAAAACGAGGAATAACAACATCAAAGCGAAATTAACTGAAGAAATTATGACAAACAGAAATACAGTGCGTATTTTTTTTTTTTTTCAAAAATTCTCCTTACCAAAAAAATATAAAAGTTGCACCTTTTTTGTCTCCATTATTTTCTACAAAAAATTTTCAAGAAAGTAAGAAGTCTATTACTAGAAAATGTTTATATGCTACAAAAAAGTACACGAAAATCCACCAATTTTTTATTAATCAACTACCAAATAAAATTATATGTTGCAGGGAAAAATACATGAAATACTTTAGATGTCGGTAAACGATGACAGTTAATTCATTAAGAACTTCATGCAACTGTGACAGATTGAATACTTTTTATTCTTAATAAAACATTTTTTGATGAAGATACAATTACCTGGGAGAAATAATAGCATCACAGCAATTACTACCATGAAAATGGTACATTTTTTTAAGATGTTGTGGTAAGTAAGGAAAGCAGAAATAACAATCCAGCTAGAGTGAGAAATGAAGAATGAATGTAAAGTGTTGAAGATGAAAACTGCACAGAATGACTTAGTTCAGATTTGCACACAATAGCTAATATTAAGTTTTGGTTGCCAAATTTGAAATTACTGGCTGAAGATTAATTACATATATACATCACCTCCATTACGCAAAAATCACACGAGAAGTATTAATTTTGAAATGACGCAGTCTCAACAGATTTCTTATAAGCAACTGCTATTATTAGGGCAGAAACGATAAGTAATTAAATTAAAATGGAGAGGTGAAGAATTACTACAAATCAAGTTAGTATTTGGTTTACATACTTTTAGATTTTAATAAATGAAAGACCTTCCTTAATTATATTATTTTTAATAATTTCATTAAATTTAAAAATAAACTTTTTAAATACGGAATATCGATAGGAGCTTATACGTCTACTAGTCTTTGTAATTGCTTTTTATTTATTAAAGTATTTAAATTCCAAAAATCTTTACAAGAAGAGGATTTAATTTTCTACACTAGTACTTAAAGATACATAGATGATCTAATGACTATTAATAATGTTAGTTAAATAAAAAATTCCCAAATTTATGCAGATATCCTAATACTTAATAAAACTAATTCATCAAAAAAGCCATCCACTATCTAGATCTTCAAATAGTAAATTTTACTTGGATTCAACTCTTCGACAAAACTTGTATCTTTAATTTTACTACTTAATTTTTTAATAAATTGATTTGTTGGACTTCAAACATTTCCAAAAAAGTGACAGTAACACAATAATTAGTCAAATACATCGAATTAAGACTATTTGTACAGATACACTCGATATTCAAAACAAAATTCTACTAATTAAAATTCTAACCAAAAAAGAGGTGCTCAATAAATTTATTTTGTCTTAAAAAAGTAGGTATTAACACTCAATATAATCTTTTTATTGATAGAGATATGACAATACTACCCTAAAATATATTGGCAGATAATGTTGAAGGACTATGAGTTAAAAGATTTGTATATTTTTGTAATTATTGTATATGATGTAAAATACTGGTTTCTTCTGGCACCTTTACTTTTATTAACAAAATGGACCAATTTCCATTTTCTAAGACTTGGTTGAAACCTATACAAGTAAAGATTTTCTGCTTTTCTACGTACACCCTCAGCCAGAAATTGATTCATTTCTTTCATTTAATACTGTTTAAAGGAAAATTTAGTTTAAGCAAAAACGTTTTTTTTTGCCAACATTTATGGTTGACCAGACTCAAACTAATTTTCCTGCCTTCCTAAAATAGCCTCTAATATGATATATTTTTATCCCCCACCACCCTCTCTTCTCCAAGTTACAACAAACCTTGTAACATTCCATTACAGCAAGCATCAAATTACATTGCCATTCTGCTGTCCAGTTAATTTAATTCATTCCTGGTCTTATTCATGTATTATTTTGCTGATTTCAAAAGCTCTTACAATTCTATTTTGGTACAATTAGAAAGTTAAAATTTATTATTTTTATTTGTGTTCCTTTTTATGTTTACTTAATTGTTTAACTGCGAGAAGCAGCACATGTGTCCTGTCGAGGAATCGTCTTCCTGTGCTAAGAACATTTAAATATTTACTTAAATATTCACTTGAGTTTTGCTCTTGACTTGAACTGTAAACCAATTTTGGCATCCTTTTTAGACATGATTTTGTTTTTATAAATAGTTCTTGCATAATAAGATAAAACATTTGCTCCTATTAATAATTGTGAATTAATCAGAAATTTATCTGTCGCATCCTTAGTTTAAATAGTTCTTGCATAATAACATGACGAAACCCATTCACTTCTATTAATTATTGTGAATTAATCCGAAATTGATTTTTCCCCACCTGAAAAATCAGTTTCTGATTAATAACAATAATTGTTTCATCATTTACTATCAACATAAAATTTTTACTTTCAATAGACCATTAAATGTGTGTGTGTGTGTGTAATAATTATACTTTTATCCCCCAAAACAGAACTTTATATCACTACAAATTGCTAAACGTTTTTATAGCTAAATAAAACTTAGTAAATCTGAAAACAGTAAAAGAAATGATTAAAATTTTGAAAAAAGTCAATGCCTGTTGATCATTTAAGTTGGTAAACAATTACATCATTATCTTTTCATTTTTAAGTTTTAATCATTCTGTTATTGATTTTTTCATTTTGAAAGTAATTTACATTTCATTCAAGTTTTATTTAAAACTTTTTTAAGAAAACTTAATTTATATTTATGCTTTACACAAGAAAAAAGTTAGGGAAATATGTGCAACCAATACATTCTTTTATAAATCAAATTGGATTTAAAGCCTAAATACTTTCAACTTCATGCAATATGCTATTAACATTTCAGGGATAAATTATGATTGCCCTAAAAGCATTTGATAATTATTTGTTAACTGGAAACCATTTTAATATATTTATGCAATATACATAAAATATAATTTACATAAATTTAAAATTTAAGACCAGTAAAATTGGTTGTTAACAGCAATAATGGAAAGAGCTGCTCAGCAAAAGATATTTTCACAAGATAAGGGAGAAAATTAATCTAAAATGTTCATTACGGCACTCTTATTTTTTCATTAGCATACATACAAATTTAAAAAAAAATTTTTTTTTTACTACTACTTCAATTTCATATCAATCAGCACAGTATTACGGATAAATAACTATTTTGAATGAAATCTATCTTATTTAATTATACATTAGTAATTTGATGTTCTTGCAAAATAAATAAAAATATGAAAATAACTTTTGTAATTTTACTTAATTAAATAAAAATCTACACTTGTCTAACATTTAGTGCAAATTACAATAAAGAAAATATATGCATCATAACAAAATTTAAAGAACTGCTTTCTAAATTCTTCTTATTCCATTATGTAAAAGCTGATATTTCCTTGATATCATATCCCCTTGAAAAATATCCATTTAATGTGAATCATGCAACTATACCAAAAACACTTTTAAACCCAAAAGGGCATTAGCCCAGAAGAACTATTAAAATCTCAAAACGGCATTTTGTGTCGAATCACTATAAACTGCTGTATTACTTTTCAAATTGTTGCCACGAAATATTATTGCCTTGCATTATATCTAAAGAAACTAAATAATGAAGAATATGCATGAACGTATGTATGTTTCTTACACTGTGAAAAAACAATAAAGAAGCCATCAAATTTTGAATAATGAGTCCTACGAATAGGGGCACCTGGGAGCCCGAATCTTGAATTTGTTCTATTATCTATTTCATATTTTTTAAACTTTATGAATTTTTGATTAAGAAAGTCAACAATTTCAAACATGAGACTGTCTATCAGAAATTTTTAAAATATGCAGTTTTTTAAACAGTTTTAGCTAAAAGGACATTAGCCCAAATGTTCTCAAAACATGTATGTATGTGTAAATGAAAACAAAAGCCTTTTGGGGCATAATATAAAATCTGAAAGCCCTTAGAATTTTTTTTAAATTTTTTTTGGTGGGAGGGGGCAATAAGAAATATTTATTCCTCTACCTGTATGTCTTATGTAAACTAAAAGAAATTGAAATTTTTTATGACGATCAATATTTATTCACACACATATAGGATACATGAATTAATTAAATACTGCAGGTCGATCTTATTAAGTTTGCTGAAATACAGAAAACAGCAAAAATTACAAACAATTTATTTCTCTTTTTAAATAATGATAAAAAGCCACAATAACATCTAAAAAATTAGATTACTATGTACACAAATTGGCATGTTGCCAGATACCCGAATAGTGAATGTGGCTAAAATTTTTTCCCAATTTAGAATGCTTAATATTTTTTATTCGATTTTTTTTAATAAAAGGGTAAAAACCAAAAGTATCAAAATTATTAAAAAGCCCATTATTATTTTTAAAATATCTGATGGATTACAAACTATATACTACAGAATAAACTCAACATTAGGCTTTACTTTAAAGATACATATGAAAAGGAGTTCCATAACAAACAAGAGTTTGAAAAAGCTTATTAATTTTATTTAATTATACAAACAGTACAAATTATTATAAAATAAATTAGTTCACTACAATGTTAAGTGAAGAACTTTCACATTTGCTTTTTCACATTTTTTGAGTTCCAAATTATGTGAGTAAAGAAAGAGAATTCCTGCAC
>KK113751.1:287903-311639 GCA_000611955.2 Stegodyphus mimosarum
CGCTCATTTGAATAAAAATTTTAGAACTGTCAAAAATTATGAAAACTATATGTTTAAAAAATGGTTAATCTTCTGGTGACAATTTTAATCAAAAATTATGCATAATAAAGTAGAAATACTACAAAAAATTTATTTCAATCATTATAATTTTCCATTAAATCAAATTTTTTAAGAATGCTACGCGATTTAAAATTACATTTTAGCTAAGATTAAACAGATAATTTCATAATTTACAAAACCACACTTCATTGCATTAGATAATCAATATCAGGCAACACAAAAGGAGTTTCAAATATACACTCATTAGAAAAATAAATCATTTACATAAATTTAAATATATCTTCATGGAAAAAACTAGAAATATTATTTAAAAGAAAACACTTTTTTGGTTTTCTACATGTTTGGTACACTTTAATTGAAACTGAAATTTTAAACAATCATTTACAATAGCAAAAGTAATTCAGAGCAAAAGAAATACAATTATTATTTCTGTACACTTCCAATTCTCACACTAGCATCGAAAGCTTCATAACAATATAATAATTTAAAAAATTACACAATGATAGATATTACGTGAATAAGCATAGTTAAATAGAAAATGAATGATTTGCAATAAATGCTAAGTAAAATTAGAACGAAAAGCTCAATTAGAAGCTTATTCCATTAAAGGTAGATTATTTTAACCATTAAAAATCAATTAAAATATATATATTTCGTCTCACCTGCTTTCTCATTAAACTTTGGGGAATATATGAGCAAATCTAAAAATTTTATTTGTATCGCTTTGGAAGACAACATCCTTAAGGGATTCAAATGAAACGATTATTTATTTGCATCCTTATAGGAAACTATTTTTGTCATTAAATATTCACTGATACTTCCTAAATATTATACAGAATTTTGTACGCTAATGCCTAAAAAATAGAAAATGAGCTTTTTCTAAGCAAAATACTGCCAACTGAAAGATTAAAAAACTTTTCTATTATAATGAATAACATCTTAACTTTAGATTTAGATGAAAACGAATTATATAAATAACCTTGAGTATCAGGAAAAATTAGAAATCTGTAAATATTCCTTAAACACAGCATAAGAGGAATTAAAAATAATAATAATAATAATGCACAGTTTTCCCAAAATACAGGTGCACAATTTTGTTAAACATTGAGGGAAAAGAGTTTTTCATTTACAGGAAATCTTCATGACATTTATGACCAAATATCAGAATATGCAAGATTTCAATATTCAAATATTAGGTGTGAGTGATAAAAAATATTTTGAATTTAGGCATATAAATTATAAACTGATAATTTCATAAAACAGGTTAGGATTTATAAAACAAAGCTGTAACAGTCAAGTTTTTCTCATATTCATCATGAAAGAAAAATTTACTTTGAAGAAATGAACGGGAAAATTCATTTTAAAGTTTTGGAATAAGTTTTTCTACATTGATATTTCTGCAAACATATTCAACTAACTTACTTTTCTATTTCAAAACAATGTTATATAAAGGAATCTCATGTTTACTTTGCATTCACCAATGTTATGCAATACAATATGACAATATTTAATACATTTCTTCCTAAGCACAAAGCAGCAGAACTTATCTAAAATTTCAATAAAATTAAGCTCAATTTATTTATGGATTTTTAATTACGCTGATAATTTAAATAATATGAAAGATAAAAAGTGTACATTATGTATTACATCACATTTATACATCTTAAATTTAGTCAAAAAATAAGCTAGCCAATTCCTTTTACGAAAATAATAAATATGTCAACATATAAAAATTATCCATAGAAAATATGTGAAAACTTATTCAAATATTTGCAGAGTTCAAATATGCAAATCATTTTCTCTACCACATAACATTTTTAAAAATGGATATACTAGCTATTTTTTAGACATACATGCATTGTTTTAAATTATTTAAAATTATCTTATTTGTGCTAATTTATTTTCTAGAAATACTTTTTTGTATTTTCTAATAGATTTTAGGGTGTTCTAGTTTAAAGGATACATTTAATTTTGCTTAAAAAAATTAACTGCAGCATACAAAAAAATTCAATACGCTGTCCATGTTTATGTGATTCCAATATTGTCAGTGATCTGAATACTAATATAAGGAAGGGGAGGAACACTTATGTAGAATTATTTGGTTATCAATCAAGTTGGCTTTTGTTTATATTAATTTACATAATTCTAACAGAGCAGCAGTATGCATTCGTACCTACCCACAAAAAATACTCTGCATCAATTTTTAATTCAGTTTCAGGAAAAAAAAACTTAATTCTTTCATATACTTTAAATTTAAAGTACAATAACAATAATGATAAATTATGAAAATGCTGACATTTTCACCAATAATTCTTGAAACAAAAGTGTTTAAAAAAATCACAGTGCAATAAGTGTTTAAGATTAATAAACAAGACATACATAACTTGAATTTAAAGAATAAATCTAGTAAAGAAGAAATCTCTGATACAATATTCAAAGAGAGGTAATTTGTGATACCAACTTACCACTTTAACATCAAAAATATCAAATTAACTTCTAACATTTTTGATTAACATTAAATGATAATCAAACAGAAGAAAACTAAAATTTATACATTTTAAATTAACCCAGTAATCAAGCACCTAAAATAATTATTGAAATAAATTATCCCTCTTTAATTTTTTTAACAGACCAGTACATTTGTTTCCTAAATTATTGCTTCAAACTATTAAAAAGCTACATTTTCATGATAATGGAATTAATACTGTACAAATAAATATTTCCCAGTGATTAAAATTAATTTTTTTTTAAATCTTTAATCAGTTTAGCCTTTTTAAAATGTCAGTAAAATTAGATTTTCTCCCAAACATAACAAAGAAATTATGACTTAATTTATAGTTAGCAGACTTATTTATAAAATTATGTTGAGCAATATTTCATTAATTTTAGCATAATTTTTATTCGCAGTAATATTGATTATTACAGTCCAAATAAAAATGACACATTTAGCCAGAAAACGAGACATCATATTTGCATGCAATTAGAAAGTTTAACAATACCCTCAGCTACTTCCCCTCTTACACAATCACGTTGAATGATTTTTACAAAATTTATTCCACTCATTTTTTAAAATGCATATTAAAAATACTTCTTAAAATATAAGTTTAAACAATTACGCATACTTTTATGTAAGCATAATAAATATTGTCACCCTTTACATCTTACAAAACAAGTTTCACAAACTGTATTTTATTACAATCAGTGTTGATCTCAAAATTTCACAAAAAAGGAGGGGAAGGTTTTCCTAGTATTCAACATTCACTTTTTGCTTAACCTTTAAAATTAAATGTTAAGACCAAGATATACAAAAACTTTAAACATCATTCGGTGCAGATACAAATAATTGCGATTTAGATACTAGAAAATGTCTAGTTTAGTAGATTTCATCCTAAATGTATGTAAAAAAATTTTTTGAATACTAATTAACAAATATATTTCTTTGAAGTTTCTGGAACTTATTCTAAAAAATAATCACTGCACATAGAATTTAATTCTAAACAAACAAAATACTAAGCAGTTTCAAATACAGTTTAGAAACTGTAAAACTGCATTATGAAATTACAGTGAGATATTATGGATTAAAAAACTGAATAGCAAACAAATGAAAGAAATTAAAAAACAATATATAAAATTTAACCGAGAACAGTGATACATTTATACTGTTAAGGCTTCTAATCACCTTTACTGATCAAATAAAAACCTTGAGCTCCAAAAGCAAAGATAAAATGAACAAAATTATTTAAACATCAGATAATTGATTAAGGAAAATGAACAATATTACATTTATTCCAAATGACCATTTCGAGCGGTGAACTCAAATGTCAGACATCCAAATCGAAAACACGTAACTGAAAAACTAAGAGAGAATATGGCCAAATGCCTAGCTAACACAAATATAAACTTACAATACATAATTCAGTAAACATGCAAAAGATTTTACAAAAGCTGCAAATAACTTGAATTTTTTCCCCCTTTTTACAGAGGCAATAATGGTTTTAACATATTTAACACATCAGGTTTCTGAAAGTGCATGTATAATCATACGCAATTTGATTTACAAAATGTCTTTAAAGACAAGAGGATGAAAATAAGTTCAACTGAAAACAGCATGTTTACAAAAAAAAATTACTAGGTGTATCAAAAAAGAAAACAAAATTATCCAGAAAATAAATTATAAAAATAGCACTGAAGCTACACGTACAAACTTTCTTGGATCGACAACAAATTTTACAGAAATGCTTTTGATCTCATCAAAAACACATTTTAAATTCCAATGTACTCATACCTTTCTCTTAAAAAAAAAGAAGTAATTTGAAGCAATAATATGAGAAAAGTTATTCTTAAAATTCAAAAGAGCATATTTATCATGCAAAACAGAACATCCACATCAAATGATTGCATATTTAAAACTTTAACATAAATAAATGCATATAATTTCCTTTTTATATTTACATGCCGATATTTCTTACCCCTCAAAAATTAAAATTTACAATTCTGGAAAATGGAATACAAGGTTTGTGCTAACATCCTAAATTTGTTTTTATTTTATACAAGTCTTCATTTAAATTTTGCAAAATGTTTATTTATTAGTGATTTCCATCCCTTACCTTATATTGTAATAAGTTACAACTACCCTAAATATTTTATAATGTTCCCATACTTTAAACCAAAACTTCTTTACTAGTCCCTTTAGGCATGTATAATATTTTCATATATGCCTGAAATCTTAGCTAAAAAGTAATATCTTTATTTTAATTGAAGCTATATTTCAATTACAGTGGGTAGACATTTTGAATAAAAAATATACAAGTTTTAACAATTATCAACAATCCTGAAGGTATGTTTTACATGCATATATGAAAACAAGAGAAATGCTGATGATGAATACACCATTTTCTTTCTTTCTTTCTTTTTTTTTTTTCTTTTTTGAACAAACTGTGGTATTTTAAGGTACAATTTTATGACTAGCTTTTCAATTCCTTTTTCTGTACTAAATGAAATATTTCAAAATGTACATGAAGACTACTTATCAAGATGCCAGAACATGTAATATACTGTTTTTAATTCTGTATGTTAAAAACTTATGACAGAAATGTGAATAATTCCTCCTGACATTTCTTCTTCCTTCTACAAAAAAGAAAACATTAAAGAGCACATAAGTCATTCGACCGGTACATGTATTCTTCAAAGTTATTTTACAGTCCTCCTATTTTTACATCTTGAACGGCAGCTAAAAATTCACTTGACGAATTATCATTACACATAATTACCAAAACTATACCAACCCTAGGCAATATAACAATAACTGACAAAGCAGACTTTAAAAAAAAAAAAAAAAAAAAAAAATTAGTGTGCGCAGTCATGGTTTTTAAAATCCATCGCTTGAGCTGGTTATCTCAGCAACGAGGTTTTCTGGAATAAGAAATTTTAGCATTAAAACTTCAAGCATAAAAAGGATCTACATTTTCTATGCTTAAGTATGCTAAAATATTCAATTAAAAAGTTTTCACTGTTCTTCAAGGAAAGAAAAGCATTAAGCATAATTCATAACATTAATTTTATAAGGTAAAACATTAAGAGGGTAATTATACCTTTGTACTGCTGCATATACTGAAATTAAAAAAAAAAAAATTAAGAGTTTTTTTAATACCTTTCTTACATTATTTCATAGTTCAGGTAACTGCCTTTAGCTTCTTTTTCTGCATATTTCTTCCTCCAAATACTTACAAAATTACATCCATTTGATAACAACTGCATATTACAGAATTAAAATTTTATGCATGCACAGGTTACTTTCTTCATGCAGCAGAAAATTAACCTATTATATGGCCATAAAAATATAAATATTTCATTCAAATGTTGAATTTCTCACCAGCCCAATAATTACAGGTAAAAAAAAAAATGCAGAGTTCAAATCATGCAGATCATATGGGTGACGGTTTTATTTTTCAAATCAGACACAATTTTATGAATAATTTTCAGGTTTGTAATAAAGCATTGAATTATAATATATGGAACTGTGTATATTGCTTAAAAGCAATTTACCTATAAAATTACAATCAGTTTTTTTATGCATATTCTAGCATTTCTTATTGCTTGCCGAATTTAATTACTAAAAACTGAATATTTGGAAACTAATAACATTTACTCTGATGAATATTAATTACTAATCAACCATTTCATGCTGAGAAATATGTACATGTTTGGCATAAAGTACTATGAAGCTATGGACCTATCATGTATATGATGGTCCAAGCCACTAGCTGGAGAAAATGACTCTGAACAAAAATTGAAGCATTGCACAGTTTGATGTTTTCGTGGTAGTAGTTGTCATCTTTCGGATATGAAATAAATGGAAGAATTCAATGGGCTTCACTCCAATTGCATTAGGTAAATGTATCGCTGTGAAATATTTATGTCCTAGTATGGTGACCTATAGCAAACCATCCCTGAACTTTGAATCAATTAGCCCTGAAGGAAACATGCTTAATTCACAATGGATGTTCAACAGTTTAACAAAACTACAATTTGAGAGGTAATTAGAAATTTCTTAATATCATTAGTACGAATGAAACTTGAAAATGCACAAAGTTGGAATAATTAAAATGTATACATCTAAACTTTTATAACAATTTTCAATGCTATGTTTATTTCCCAATTCCTTTTATTTTCAGAGATGAAATAATAATTCCCTCTTTGACAATTAAAAACATCAATCTCTTCCACTGAAAGGGAAATTTAAATAAACTATGTCTGATATTAAAAGAATCCAAGTCCAGAATACATCATATTCAAAATTTTTGTCATAAAACTACATCACATTTAAAATATTTGTATCTCAATGAAATTTTTTTTTTCAATTTTTAGTTCTATTTAGAAGAAAAATAATGCAAATTCTTGAAATTAAATTCTTCTTAATTAAAAATTTTGATAATAAATAGTGCATCCTGCTCAATATGCATAATATCAATAGGGAATATTCTATAAAATTCCATACTAGTATCCAGAATTTTTTCCCCCTTCACAGTTTCCAAATTTTATTAAACTACTCAAAAACATAATATAAAATAATAGTCGAAATTTTCCAGTTAAGTTAAATAATAAGATTATGTAAAATATGCACAAACAATGTATTAAATTTCCCTGAATAAGACAGGATACTACTACAAAACAGCAAAAAAAAAAGTCCCATACTGTTGATGAAAATTTCAAATCATGAAAACAAAATCACATAAAAAAAAATTTTTTTTTGAAAAGGAAACTATTCTTAAAAGTTCAAAATCATTCAATAGAAACTGTTTTTCATGATATAACAGAAGAAGTCAATTAATTCTCTAAGATTATTTTAAAACCCCACACATAAAACATGCATCTACTCAAAGTAAAAAACTAAAGGTATGTTAGCAAAATAAAAATTATGATTATAAAAATGGTAGCCATACAATAATATTACAAAAATCGACAGTAAGCTGAAATAAATAATATTCGTAAATAACAAAATTCGGTCTACTCTGTGAAGCTTCACCTTTTTGTATATTTAACCAACCCAGGAGCACTTTTAAAATTTCTTAATGTTCAATAACAGAAATTTAATCTACACTGTTACTCTTAATTTGTGAATAAATATTACTACATTTTAATTAAGCTTGATTTTACCACTTTAATAACACAAGGAATTAAACACCTTAATTAAATTTTGAAAAAAAAATACGAAAAGGTATTCTTCAAACTGCGGTTATTTATTCGCTATTGGTTATACTACAATTCTACTAGAATATGCGTCATGTCATCTTTAGTTCGCATCAACTTAAAATATCCAAATACAAACTGAAGCCGCTTATCTTAAGAGGACGAAATTATTCAAATTTATTTATTAAACTCATTTAAATTAAAAAAGAAACTCAAAAATTCCTCTAAGCATACGCAGTCGGCTTTGGCCGATGATGAAGTTGTATAAACGCCAACGATCTTTAGCGACTTACAAACGTGACGTCACGTTATTCGAAATTGAAAACGAAACGAAGTAACTTTCGAAAAATTCTAATACTTGGGATAGCTATTAAAAATGCACTGATTAAGTTATGATTTAATAAAAATTTCCAGTATAAAATGATTTTTAATGTAACTTGATAAAATGGCTGGTTAATTTGCTGCAGATCGATATTCTCCTCTTACGAAAGGGGATGAATTCGGCGCCTTGCGACCAATTCGATCGATATGAAAGTAGTGGAACGAAGATGATCCTTTTTCTCCATACTGCGCTATACACTTTTTCTTAACTTTTTTAACTGTTCATGTACCGCGGGGAAGGGAGAAGTAACGAATCAGGTGTGTCACTACTACTTCTATTTCTTTCTATAACAGCATCCATTGACACCACATACTTTAGCCAATACAAATTTCTGAGTATAAATATCTTGGTATCATAAAATGCTAGTGATGATGCCGAAAATGACACTAAATTTAGCTGCCCCGCCTCCTTTTTTTTTAAACTGGCCAAGTTAATAAACTCCTTTCTGAGAATAAATATCTTTGTAGAATAAAATACTGGTGAAGAAGCTGAAAATAACACTAAATTTAGTCAGTCCTCCCCCCCCCCAGTTCAGCCCAAGTGTTAGCTTAGACAGGCTCTTAGTCTCGAAACAACTTTGTGTCGAATCACTATAAAGGACTGTATCACTTTTCAAATTGTTGCCGCCAAATGTTATTGCTATGCATTTTATTTAAAGAAACTAAATAATGAAGAATCTACATGAATGTATGTTCTCCCACTCTTAGAGTCATCAAATTTTGAATGACACAGTCCTCCACCCAAACATGGACACTGGAAGTCCAAATTTGGAATTTATTTTGTTGTCTATTTCATATTCTGTATAATGAATTTGATTAAAAAAACTCAACAATTTCAAAGCGAGCATTGGCAACACAGTAGAGAATAAAACATTTTATCTCCACCACACAAGAAAGTCTATCAGAAATTCTGAAGATATGTTCTTTTTAAATATTTTAGCCTAATGTGGTGTCAGCCCAGATGTATATGTGTCTGTAAATGGAAAAAATGCCCGTTTGAGTGTAATATAAAATTTTAAAGCTTTCAGATTTGAATAAATAATATAAAATCTGGAAAGGTTTGTTTTATTTCATTTATTTTTACTTTTACTTTAAAAAGCAATGAAGCAGTCCTTAGAATTACATGTGAATACAACCACATTAGTTGAAGCTGGCAAATTTTCAGACTGCATTAATCTCTGGCAACCACGCATATAATAGTTCTTCAGTTTTAACAAGTAGTGTCCCCATTTGCATATTCTTTTTGGTGTAATCAAAATTCCAAATTAACAGGATTTCTCAAATTTTGGAGTTGTGAATAACCACTTGAAATGTAAGCACATGTAGAAGGCAGAAATGTTGTGAATAACCACTTGAAATGTAAGCACATGTAGAAGGCAGAAATGTTACAACTAAATATTTCTTGCCTTAATGCAGGGGAGCATTACAATATGTTTATTAAAGTGCAAACACATTTAATTAAACAACGAAATCAGACATTTTAGTCATGACCTGATAATTCCTGAAACATTCAGTAGTATAGCTGCCAACTCAAGAGTAGAAAGTAGACTATTTTTTTAAAAAAATTCAAAAAAAAAAAAAAAAAAAAAACTCAAAGTGATTTTGTACAGGGAAAATTGAACACAACTAATATTTTTAAACAATTTTGAGGCAAGAAACACTAAAATGAAGAAAGAGACAAAGAAAATTGATTAACAGAAAAGTACACACACACAATTAGTTTTAAAATATGTAAAAGTAGCTTTGTTGCTTTTTCTGAAAAGCAATTTCAGAAACTGTTTTATGATATTTGTTTTGCTTGAATTTCAGAAGTCATCTTTCCAAAAAATTAACATATTCATTATTTAACAGATATTGTAATAATGTCATCCTAATAATGTAATATATTTTTTATAAAAATTGTAATAAAATTCGTAAATCACCAAACCAAAATTTTTGTTCCAAAACTGATCTTAAAATCACTAAAATGTTGGTTTGTTGCTAAACTTTGTAATGTGCAATAAAAGAATTTACATCCCAAGAAGGAAATAATTTGTTTCAATAATAAAAAAGAATTCAAAGAGTTATACACATTTTGCAACAAATCGCCTTCTAAAGAGTAATCTAAATGTCTATCATGAATATGCTCATTAAATGTAGATCTGGCGACAAATCATTAAAGTTGTGCAATCTCATTATAAAAATTGACAAATTTTATTAAAAATGTTTTTTAGTTAACTACAGTAATAGCACACTAGGGCACTGCTATACAAATGAAGCACACTGCCTAATGAAAGGGATGCCATCTTAGCGGGCTTCCTAAAGAAAAATAGCTTATATACATACATGGAGGAAATCATGAAAATGTTCAGTCAGCCCATTCGCCTGTATTTGAACTCAGGTTGGAACAACCAGTGTTCAGTATTTTTACTGGTTGGCCGTCAGTGGGTAAATTTGTTAAAAATGAATTTTCCGGCTAAGAAACACAGAACTACAGTAGTGTTTGTACATATTATGAAAAATTTCAAAAGTTAGTTACAGCTTTAACTATCATTAAAAGCCTGAAATAGTCAATGATTTAGATAATTTTACTTTAGCATAGAAACCAATCTGAAACAGAATCACGTTTCAAGTTGAGCAGCTTTTGAAATTTTGTGTTTGTTTATATTGCAGAGTAAAATCATTCACTGCTGATTATTTTTCTAAATTTGTTACTAAAAATAATAATAATAAAAATTCTGTATAAGGATGTAAAAATGGCAGCTGCAGCATTCAGATTTCTAGATATTTTACAAAAACCATTCGGTTTCCATTAAACATAAATCTCGGTAGTTTTAAAACCTTTATGAAGCAAAAATCACAATTACTAAAATACTCATTGAGCTTTAGCAAATTTAAAAAAATCTACTGTAATTACCATTTAATAATTCTGCTTGATCTAAATCTCCCTGCAATTATCATTTACTATATAGCAGAATCTTATTCTGGATTGGTGCATAAAGGTGCTTTGTCATAAGAATATCAGCACCCTCATACAGATCAGCCAGTGTAAGCCAAAACAAATGTTCACAAGCATGCAAAAATTCAAGGGTGTTTCATGAAGTGCATTTCAGAAACAATAAATTATAGTTGGGCTTTTTACACAAAACAATAATTTCCCCCTCTGCTCACGAGATGATAAAAGTTTCTCCTGACAGCAGAACCTTAAAGAATATTTCAAATTTATGCAATATTTAAATTTGTCTTAAAATTTTTTAAATAAATAAATAAAACTCATAGCCATCTTCTACAGACACCAGTATGGTTTTAAATCAATAAAATAATTCTGTACCAAAGTATGTATACTATATGGTATCAGAAATATTTTTATTGGTTAATGATGATTAATTTTATTAGTTCAATTATTATCTAGATATACAATTAAATAAAAACTTTAAATTATTAAAAATTTATATAATTACTTTTAAGACATTCTTCTGTTAAGGAATTAGAAAAATTCAATTTGAATGATAAATTAAAGATCTTATATTTTGTTGAGTGGCAACAACACTAAAAGTTGTATTTTATATAAACAAATATTACAGAGCTTATATTTCACACATTTGTGAAGTTGCATGGATGATGAATGCTGAATAAAATCTTGAAAATATTTCATTAGAGGCATTTTCAATATAAAAAAGAATTTATACAGCAGTACCATTAAATATATATCTAAGATGCATCTAAATGCAATAAAATATCAACACAATACTTGTTAATTAGTTGAGTTTTAAGGAATTTAAGAATTCTAACTTAATACCTTAAAAAAAGGAAATCTCAAATATTACATTAATTCTACATTCTAAAAATAATAATGATATTTTATTATGTTTTGAATAATTTCAACCTTTCCGAGAAATTTACAAAAAAAAGGAGACAGAGAGAGAGAGAGAAAAAAAAAAAAAAAAACAAGAAAATACAATTTTATGACATCTCAAGCATTATCTATAAGAAAAAAGTCTGTTTGTTTGTCCTCTAATAATTCTGTCACTACTATAGCTATCATCTCCCTACAGTTCTTTTCTGGGGCCTGGAAAGGTCAACATCCATTTTTTTCCAAAACCAAGTAGCTAAAATCAAAGATATTAAACTGGGAAAAACGATAATTTTCGCCCTCATTTTTCCGAGTGGCAAGTCTCCCAAGCTGGAGATGAAAATATGCTTTATTTTGAAAGCTGTTGCCACTGCCCACTTTCAAATCCTAGAGTTTGCTGATAAAAAATTTATTTTATGATGAAATTAAAAAATTGCATTGCAAAACATTAAATACACTACTCCAATTCCAAAAATTCGTGGGAAGCCATTTCGACAATGTAAGACTTTAATCAGCCGCCGCAATATTAATCTAAAACTCTGAAAACATTAATTTTCACACTCATTTTTTGAGTGGCAACAGTCTCGTGCATTGGACATAAATATGCTTTATTGCGAAAAGTGTTGCTATTGCTCGCTTTCAAATCGTAGAGTTTGTTAATCAAAAATTTGTAATTTTTACAAAATCTATATATATAAAGTTGGTTCTCTGTTTGTTTGCATTATTAATTTCTGATAAATTATGATCAATTTTTTGCCACATTTAATCGACTACAATTGATATAGGTGAAAATATGGGATGGAACTTAAGCTTTTACGACCATTTGATTAGAAAAAAGAAAATCATTAAACACTGCATGCCTTTGTTGCTGATATAATACAAAACAATTAGCTTATTTTTCTATAAAATTTTTTTCTGTGGGTTCCATTTCGCATCAGACTGAAAAATGTACAACTATGAATCGTACTTTTTGCATCGTTATTACAGAATGATTCTAGCAGCATCATTCTCTCTGTTGCTAGATGCATTACTCTCAGTCTAACTTAACTGGCATCGGGTACTTCCGCTAGTATTATAAACGACACAATTAACAAAGTTTTATTATCTTTATATCCTGCACTTTTAAGTTCAAACAATCAAAACGCACCAGAAAAGGAGAAAATACAGCTATAAAATTATGGTGCCTACACTTCTGAAATTTAACTGTATGTCAAGAAACTGCTTTAAAATAACTTGATGGCAACAATAATTTTAAAAAGGAAAGGTAAAAATGTTAATGAATAGATTTTTGTCATGATATATGAAAACTGGATAAAAAAATTTTAAACTTCGACATTTGTCTCACCAAGAGACATTAAATTCATTTTACACGAAATAAATCAAACTAAATTCTTCTACTATCAAAGAATCATCCTGGTTAACATTTTAATTTATAAATTTTGTTATTGTTTTAAGAAGGAAAGCTTGTAAAATAAATAAAATATACTATCTTCAGCTGCCTGATTAAATTGATTCTATAGCCCTTCTCAGTATTACATCAAGTGGCTGAATTACAGTGCACTGGTATCTAAGCCAGAAGTCTATTCCCACCAATGGAACAGGCTGCTCTCGATTTTGTGGTTTTGGTTGCACATGATATATAAATACAGTATTACTCTCCATTTAACATGCCACTATTAACCAAGATCTTTATTATATGAGATGACAATCAGTTCAAAGAAATTATATGGAAAATGTAACACTAAAAGGGTATGATGAAAATTAGCAATATTCCAAAATTCTCTTATCAGTGATTCATCTTTTTGGTCATTTTTTTCCAGTGATAGATCATATAATGGCCTTCCAATTATGCACTACAATAAGAGATATGGTTTGCATATGTCACACACAGTTTGATACCAACTGACAATGAATTTGTAGGCATATTTCAAAAGATATAAGAATGTGAAGACATTATTCAAGATGATATTCTAGAATAGAATATTTAAAAAACAACAAACCAATTTAAAAAAAAAAAATTAGAGCAATATCCCAATGTTTTTTCTATGAATCTTTCGTTGTGGCATGTTCACGCAACAACAGGTGGATAAACTATCATAAAAATGATTTTTTTTATGAATAATCATCTCGTAAAAATACACGAAAAAGTCTGTTTGGAAGAAGTCCAGTTTCCATTATATTTTGGCCACAATATAAATTTTTGTATCAATTATTTGAAATTCATATAAAGGAAGGAAAGAACTGAAGGGAAAAAAAAATTTAGAAATAAAACATTAAAATGTTAACAGCAGTACTGATGCAGTTATTTTAAAATTTCAAAAAACTTTGCAAAAACTGGCATGATTTTAGTCTCCATTAACTGAGGTTTTGATTGTCTAAGGTGGTTATCATCCCATTTACCTCCAATAATCAACATTCTACAATCCAAACTGGTTTTTATTAAGAAAGGGTCTGTTCAAAAACACTCTTCTTTATTTGCTGACAAGCTTCATGTGCTATGCTACAGCCAAATAACCCAATCATTCTTCCAACATAACACGTTTTCAATAGTTATACTCTAACTATATTTTGCTCTGATAGTCTTCTGATATTTTATATATTTTCTGCAGCATATTAAATTCTATTTTCCTTTCACAGAAAAAATTCAGCATTTTCATTATTTCATTAGTTACTAATAAAAACTTTATTTATTATAATACTTTCCATAGTATTTTATGTCTAACTATATTTTGCTCCAATAGTCTTCTGATACCTTATATATTTCTGTAGCATATTAAATTTTAATTTCCTTTTACATAAAAAATTCAGTATTTTCATTACTTCATTCGTTACTAATAAAAACTTTGTTATACTACTTCCCATAGAGTTCTATCACTGTCTAAAAGTAAATGAACTGTGAAAAAAAGTATATAAATTTGTATCAAGATAGAATGTGTATAAAATTTTATAGTATGCAATTTAGAAAAGGAGAATTACTATATGTATTAGAATTACTGTTCACGAATTCTAGTTTTGAGTAACACACAGCTTATTCAAAACTACCAGCAGTATCAACTTAAAAATGAAATTTATAATCACTGCGTCTTAAATCGAATTTCATGAACAATAAACGATTTTAATATTCATTACAATTTTTAATTCAATATTAAAAAAATTCAACTCGACATTTTCTTTAAATAATTCGCAGCAAGCTTATTCCAGGAATACGGCAAAAATGAAGGGTGCTGCCATCTATCTGCAGATACCTTATACAAAGTACTACGCAATAGTATAAAACTTAATTTACACCGTATATATTGATTAGAAAGTTACATAACCGAAATCTCACTCCTGTTCAAAGAAAAGGATATTAGTAACAGTCCTTATTTCACTAAAAATTACTTTTCAAACTTTTCCAAAAGTCCTAAATCCTCCTCGCCAGACATCTAGTGTCGCTAGCAACTTTTTTGAAAATATTCGTCATCTGAACTTTTAAAGCAGTTCACCGGAAGCTGAATACGGTGCATACCATGTGAATAACATGCTATTTATGGTTATTCTGCTGCGGATACAGCCATAACTCATTCCATACCCCCAAAAGAAAGCAATCAGCTCATTTTTGAAGAACGGGGAGGGGGGATCCGTTTTCACCAGAAGTGAACTATTAAATTAAGGGTAAAATTTACACAATTACTAAGAGATAGTTAAACTAATATCTATTCATGTTAATCTATTGAAATAACTATTTATGTTAAAATACATAACATTTTCTGAACTTTATAAGTTTGAACTGATGCATTACATCATATTTAATATTTAACGCTAATTCTTATGACCAATTTTGTAGAAGATAAAAATTAAAAACTTTATCATTATATAAATAAGGTATTGTCTCTTTTTTCCCCACTTAGTTCCTTATACTTCCATACCCTTAATAACTACCCCGCCATTAAAATATTAATCGCTAAACAAAACAAAAAAAAGACATGTTTAATAAATTAGCTTAACGTTAGTTTACAAATAATTAAAATGCAGAGATTCATATCATACATCAATTATTTCAAACATATTCATAAATCAGACAATTAAACAATGACTCACGTCAATGAATAAAAAAAATTTGATCAGTCAACTACATTTTATATTTTAAGAACTCTCTCTTTAAATTGCTAAGATTAAATCTTATCTTATTCAATAACAGTTCAACAAGATTGCACACTTAACGGTTTGGATGAGGGAAAGCACATGCAACTCAACCCAGAGATAAATACAATGATTAAAGTAGAATATCAATAGCATTAATTTTTTTTTGTCTTAAAACCACTCGCTATCCTTTTCTATTTTTAATACACATATAATATATATCGGGCGTTATGATTCAGCAATACTAAGCACATGCGTCACATGAAGTTTACATGTAATAAAAAAAAGCGTTTTAAAACAAACCTTGAACTGTGCTTTGTGGACGGGACAAACTTCTACACCCATGCCATCAGTATACGGGGCCAAAGCCTCTCAAATTTGAATCCTGAAATCTTTTAAGCACCAACGTTGCGACAGAAAACACACTGACAGTACAGTCACCTATATGACAGTCCGCGGACGAGATTCAATCAAAACTTCTAAACATGGCGACTTTACAAGAGCGAACAACAATTCCATCCACACTCCTCCCGATACAGCGGTCTCACTGAAATTGCGAATCGTCAGGAAACAGGGTTACTATACTTTTCTCTCGAATCTTTCTCTTTGGCGAAATATCAGTTGTCGCCAACATCCATATACTAGGTTGAATAGCCTTTTCCTTTATCCCTAAGAGGGATTCTATACAATTACCTTTTTCCCTAGACATTGAAACATGACATTAGTACATTGAAATGTCTTCAAGATACGGAGTTAACAGAGGATTTCTTATGGATCTAATGATTATTCTTATTTATTTAGTGTGATGTTACTTTTAACATTATGCATGAGGAATATTGTTATTTTTTTTGTGGCATCATATTGAATTTTTGGTAATTTGCCAATGTAATTTGCCAAACTAAATCAAACATTTTTTCATAATCAAAACCATTTAATTTTACGTGCATGTGGTATATAAACTTTTGATGCAAACCGAATCTTATAAAATATATCTGTAATATTTACATTTTACATATTTTAATATTTCCTTGTACCTATCCGCGCCAACACATCGAAAACAGGAATTTCGAAAAACCTCTGTTTTAAGAATAATGAGTTTAAAAACTTTGCCCGCGATACAACTAAACGCACTTATGACTTCTAGACAACAACTATCATATATTCTTGTCACATAAAATGCATGTTACTTTTATTTAATTTTTTTATCTTAATTTAAGGAGAATTAACATAAAATGCATGTAACTAAAAGCGGCAAAAAATGCAGATTCTTACTATTGGCATGGTCGACGATATATAGAAAATGTAAAATATGTAGGTTAAAATTCTGAATTTTATGAACCGATTTTTCCTGAAATGCATGCAGGTTAGTGGGTAATTTGTAAGGTTTATCCGAAGTTTATTAACAGTTATTTTAAGTTATGCCTCTTTCCTATTCATTCTAATTTCAGCTTACAGTTTCCCGCCAGAATGTAATTTCAGAAATGCAGTTAATGCAAATGGGTAAGAGTACTATTTAAGTCGATGTTTCGCCGACTTAGAGTCTTCATTTCCTGACTAGCGCGCGTTTGCTATTTGGCTACATTCTCCCTTAGCTACTACACTCGGCCATATTTTAGGCTCTTGCTTGGCTTCGCCGATTTAATTAATATTTAGGAGCCAACTACTTAGAATTCTGATAGCTTCGACTATATCTTTCAGATAGCTTTAGTTAAGCTTAGTTTATTTTAATTTCATAATTATTTAAGTTCAAGCCAGTGTGGAGGCTTTGTGTAAGTTCCGAGTTAGGAACTTATTTTAAGTATTTTCATAAATACAGGATAGTTAACCCTTCTTAATCCTTACGTGTTTATTCATACATTTAAACGATTATTCGCTTGTTACTGTTTGTGGGATTCTAAGATAGAACATTGGAATTAAATAAGTAAAACCCATATTTCGCACCCGAAGTTGTTCTTAGCGAACCATGCCGCTAGGTACTGAAGATTTCTCGTTGCCCCTCCCACATTTCAGTTTCCTCAGGCACAACCAAACCCCATGGAGGGATTTGGATTTATCGTGGAAACGATGACAGCGTAACTTTGACTGAAGCCAACAGTAACTTTTGATGGAAGAGGATCCGTAATAAACTTCCTGAAGCAGCTGAATCTACACTTCTCGTTATATCCTGTGAACCAGCCGCAAAGAATTTTCACCGCTACGACGAATTTGAAAGTCAAGCCCTCAGCTGCTACAAGAACATCGGCAACAGTTTGTTGGGGGATCCAGGATCCGAAACGTACACGTGGGAAAATTTTAAAAATTCGCTATTAAAAGCATTCTCAGTTGTAAGAGTTGCTATTAAAAGTATTCTCAGTTGTTGTTCCAAAAATAAATTCTCCAGAAACAAAATGGCAAAGTCCCTGTTGTATTACTAGATTATTTACTTAGCCGATATCGCTGCGGCTCTACAGGACCAGTCCCCGTGTGAGAAGGTAAATCTTTCAGAAATCAAACTGAATACGGTAGTCGTACAAAATTTGGCCTTGTCAGAAATCCAGATACTACTAAACGACGTCCCTACGACTGCCTTACTGGATACCGGGGCTCAATGCAGCTTCCCGTTGCAGGATTTTATTAAAAAGCATTTTCATCGTTATAGACTGTTTAATACAAAGGGACAACGCGGGATTGCTGCCTAAGGAAAACAGTGCTTGTAATAGCGGGGTTACAAATAAAAAATGAGGTTCAGAAAATAAATTTTCTCGTAGTAAAGAATTTATTAACCTCAGTCATGTTGAGGGTTGATTTCTTACGCGCAACTAGAGCAAAAAAATAATTTTCAAGATTCTACCTTACAGGTCAAGATGGATAACATTCAAGAAGAAAAAACCACAGTTCCGGCGGTGAATCTAAGTCACCTCGAAGAAGAAGAAAAAGAAAAAATTCAAGAATTGGTAACAACTTTTTTTCAATTATTCAATGAAAAACCTGGCTTTTGACAGATTGTCTCTCACAACATCACACTGCTAGTGAGCCCTTCAGTTCGTTCAAAACCGTACAGATATGATCGGGTGAAGGAAGACATTCTCGAGCAACACATTAATAAAATGCTGGAGGAGGTAATTACGCCAAGTACTAGCCCCTATGCTAGTCCTGTAGTTTTATGTAGAAAGAAGAATGGACTGTCATCCGCAGATTCGAACGCATGGAGATTCGCTATTGTTTACCGAAAATTAAATAGCAAAACGAAATACTCCACGTATCCCCCTTCCGATAATAGATGGAATTATAAGGAAAATTTGATCAACTAAATATATGACAACCTTAGACCTGACGTCAGGCTGTTTTCAAATACCAGTAAAACCCAAGGATGTCGAAGAAACAGCTTTAATTACAAATTCAGAGGTGTATGCCTTTTGAGAATGTCGTTTGGCTTAGCGGAGCTCCGGCTACATTTCAAAAAGTTATGAATATCCTTAGTCTAGTCTTGGGAAAACGTACAGTCATCTATCTCGATGATATTATTGTGACCAGGGACACCCTAGAGGAACACATTATACATTTAGAGGAAGTTTTTACATTATTAAATGAAGCAGGCCTCAAAATTAATCCCAAAAAGTGCAAATTTGCCGCCAAGGAATTAAGGTACCTCGGCTATAAAATCTCAAAAAACGGTATCGAAAATGACAACTCTAAAATTTTAGCGATCAAAAGTTATCTACCGACAAATACGGCTAAGAAGTTATCATCCTTTCTGGGAATGTGTTCCTATTATAGAGTACTCATTAAAGATTTTGCAAAGATAGTTGAACCCTTGTTGTAGCTTAAACGAAAAAGGATTAGGTTCACATGGACAGCAGAGGGAAACACGGCGTTTGAAGAACTGAAACACGCCTTAATTAATGCCCCTGTTCTTAAATTCCCTTAAATTCCGGGGATCAAAATTTAGAGATTGCAGCAGACGCATCAGACAACGCAGTTGGCGTAGTTCTTTCCCAAAATGGGCAACCAATAGCTTTTTTTAGCAAGATGCTTAATCAAACTCAGCGAAATTATACTGGAAATGAGCGGGAGACTCCTCGCGGTCCTACTATCGATGCAAAAATTTCGGCTGTTCTTTGGGAGTACTATAGTTATACTATTTCTTTGCTATAGTATTCTATAGTATAACTATATTATAACTGTGTATTCAGATCACGCGGCAGTTGGTCGCCTGTACTCAGGAAAAAATCTTTCGCCTCGGCTCATACGTTGGACACTAAAACTGCAAGAATTTAATTTAATAATAAAATGCAGGCCGAAGAAAGAAAATGTAGTTGCAGATGCCCTTTCAAGGATTAAGATCGATGAAGACGGAAATACAATTAAATGTACGATGCTAACCTCGAAAATAATTGAATCCCGGGAAACAATAATTGCCGAATGAAAAACGGACCCAAAATTTAAAGATATTTACGCTTATCTATAAGATTCCGAAAATTTTGAACATGTAGACTTAACGACTATTCGCAATACGGCGGCTCATTATGAAATTATTGATAAATTGCTCTTTTACACGAAAACAACCAACGATATTTAAGAACTACGACCGGTAGTCCCAATGACTCTACGCCTAAATATTCTAGAAGAGCTCCAAGATTTGAAATTAGGAGCCCACCTCGGAGTTAGAAAAACGTTGGGAAGGGTCCGTGAAGCGGTGTATTTTCAGCAGTTATAAAAAGTTGTGACGGCGTATGTCAGGTCATGTCACTTGTGTCAATTTATTAACGACGTTAATTACAACCGGGGCTGGTGCTTAAATAGCATAAAAAACACTTTACCAAATGAATTGATTGGCATTGATTTGCTTGGTGCCTACCCTAGAACAAAGAATAATAAAAAATAGATACTTGTTAACTATTTTGGATCATTTCTCAAAATGGGTGGAAATAATTCCCCTTAAACGAGCTTCAGCGAAACTAGAGCAGATTTGTTTCTAAATAAATATATTTAAAATACGGGCCGCAGTAAAAGTAATATCAGGTAATGGTAGGCAATTCGTAAGTAATTTATTTGGAAATCTGTGCCCAGGCCTTGACATACGCCATCTAAAAATGTTGCCTTATAGACCGCAATCAAGTATTGCGAAACGCGTAACTAAGAATATAGTTAAAATCATTCGGGGATATGTTAAGAATTATCATGACCGTTAGAACAGATGTGTCAATTAATTAGGCTTTGCCTTGAGAACAGCAAAACATAATATTACACAAAAAAAAAAAAAAAAAAAAAAAAAAAAACCGCAGAATTATTCCTAGGAAGAAAAATTTTAACGCCACTGGATAAGCTACGTATGTTTCGTTCAACAAAGATAGGAAGAGTTTAAATTGAAAGATATACAGAATATTTTTAATGAGGCCATCAAAAATTCTTATGCGGCACGATCGAAACAAAAAGTATATTACGGTAGAAAGAGACGCGACGTAGAATATACGATAGGGCAAAAAGTATTAAAAATTAAGCATTCTTTATCATCCAAATTTGAGCCCAGGTTTGAGGGGCCTGTCGAAACTATAATTACAGGAGCCAGATGGCGCTGTACGTCTGACTTCTTTTTGAGTTGAAATTAATTGCGATTGAGACTGCAAAGAATGGTGAACCATGAGATGTTAAGTGCGAACTCTATATATAACTGTAATTATAAGTGTTATCTTGTCGTCATGTATTGTCTGTGTCGTCAATAAAATTGGATAAAATATTGGTTGAATTGATCTCGTCTGACAGGTAAGAAGCTTTGACTATTTTATTTGTTCGAATGTTGAAGTAGAATTCTAAAGCGAAAGAGATTTCAGATGTAGGTTACATTAGGGCCTTTCATAATCGAGAAAATTTTTCTACCGTTTACTTAAAGGCAGAAAATGGACAGCAAACAATTGCTAGCATGGACCAGCTGAAACCGTACTGTAGTCGTACGGATTTTCTAGTTTCTATTGCAGAGTCCTGGCAGCGCGCCAAGAATATGGATTTCACCGTCGCCTAGCAGGGATTCCCCAGCAACAAAAAGAAAACAACCCGATAACACTGAAGAAAGTACCACCAAGCGAAAGCAACAGCATCCACAAGGTTCAGGCTCAGCGAGAGTGAAGAGAACGAAACAGACAAAAGTTCCCCTTCAACAGAAGCGAGAGCCGATGGGAAAGCGAAAAAGGCTCATGGAGAATATTCAAAGAGAACGTCCAACGCCACAACTGAAGCCAACTACCTCGAGAGAAACCACAGGAATATGGTGGCCAAGATCTACCAAAAGAAAACGACCTGACGAGCAAGATCCATTCCTTTTCAAGAAACCAGGAAAACCAAGAAAAGATCGAAAGTTTCGGATACTACAAGGCAAAGAGGAAGCCAGAGTTCCAGATACCTCAACCAACGAGAAAAGCAGGCCGATTCAACGTCCGAAGAACGAAGAGAAAGGAGGGGCTCGAAGTGAATACCAGCCGCCCGAGAAGATCGAGAATTCAAGGTTTAAGATCTCCCACTTGGCAAGAATTTTGCGACAAAAGAATGGAGGAGTATAGAAATCAAAAAAGATAAGTGAGAATTTTCCTTGTTTTCTATTTTCTACTGAAAGTTCGATTTATGTCATGTGTTTAAAGCTGCTAAATACTGTGTAAAGCAAGAAATTGAATTCGCAAGTTTGCGAGAATGTAGTTGTAACTATCTGTTAAACAGAAGAGATTTTTCAGTTCGCAATTTAGCGAGAATTTATTTTGTAAATACCTTCTTTTGAGTATTCTCAAGTTACGAGAAACTAATTTGTGAATATGTTTAGTCGAGAGACTTCACGCGTGTTAACTTAAAGAAAGATTGTAGCAAAACTTTGTAAATTTTGTATAGCAACTATAATGAATAATGTAAACTGAATTTTAAAATACTGCAGGTTAATTCTATTGAATGTAGAAATGAGAACGTCAGGTTTTAAACTACTGTAAAAATTTAACTTGTATAAATGTAAGTTTTTGTCAAGCATGACTCTAAATACCTTGTATAAGAGATGAATTTAATGAAAGTTTAGATGGATTGTGTTTCAAGTAGGCTCCCCAGGCTTCACCTAAGAATTTTAAATTAAGCTTCTTTGTTAGTACATTAGAACTAGCTTTGTATTTAAGAAGTCTTCTGAAGTCTGGAATGTCTAGTTTCTAACAAATCATAGCTGTTGAATAGTTGGTAGTGTATCTTCGCGGAAATACACAATAAAAAGCTCGTTTCACTCAGAACAAATTCTGGAGAGCCTGGGGGGGAGGGGATAAAAAGATTTAAAGTTTAGTGTGAATGAAAGTATTGAGAGCTAAAAATAATTTCAATAATAGGATAATGGTAGCAAAATAAAATGGTTTGTGAAAAATTTGACTAACATAGTTTCCTTCCAGATAATTTGTGAAAAAACCAAGACGGTGTAAACAGAGAAGCAGAATTTGTCCAAGTCAATTTGTAAAATGTGAATGTAAAATTCTTAGTTTTAATATAGCTTTAGACATTGGGTAAAGTTGGCCCTAAACAGGAAAAGTTTTAATGATCAATTCAAGAAAGCACTATTGCTAGAAATTTAAAACTTTGATGAGAAAGAACTTTGTAGAATTTACACTCTTAAACAAGGTCGTTTTGAGATCTTATTCCTCGAGTAATTAAATTCTGGT